>JANSVK010000151.1:0-85333 GCA_030068005.1 Cladophialophora exuberans
CTCTCCGCCCTCACCGCCCGACAATCCTGCGTCGAGACCTGCGCCTCGACATGCTACTGGCAATCGGACATCGACGCGGCGCTGAACAAGGGCTATAGCTTGTACCAGTCGGGCCAGACGTTGGGGTCCGACGCCTACCCGCACCAGTACAACGACTACGAGGGCTTCGACTTCCCGGTCTCGGGCCCCTGGCAGGAATTCCCCATCTTGTCGTCGTTTGACGTGTATAGCGGTGGCAGTCCAGGGCCGGATCGCGTTATTTTTAATGAGCAGGGGCAGTATGCCGGTGTTATTACGCACACGGGTGCGAGTGGCGATGATTTCGTTGCGTGTAGTGGTGCGAACCCTTGAGGCCACTGGGGCAGGAGAGGAGGAGGGGAGATGGTATGCGTGAACGGAGAGCGTTGGAAAGGATGAATATATGGTTCTTGAATCGAATATGGAGAGGAAAATGGCAACGTTTTGCTCACTCATCGAGTGTGGCGCCTATTGCTATCACTACCGGGAGGGGCTTTGACCCGACGGATCTCTAGAGAGCTCTTCTATGCAGAAACCAGACGTGCAGACTTCTTTCTTTATGCAGACGAACAAAACGAACGCTGAATCTATGTGATACCGAATACTTGCCAATATTCGTTCCTACACGGCTCTCTGATCTCGTCGACGTAGTAATTAGTGTCTGTACTCTCACCCAGTCATCTCAGCATCACCGGCCTGAGAATGCTTGTTGGCTCAAACATGTGGCGCTGCCATGCGCCGTCGTATGCAGCGATCTGTGGTGGTCATAGCATCATGGGTTCGTAAAGTGTTGATGTATACGAGAAGTGATACGGTGGTGAAAGTGAGGTTGGTATCTTTATAGGTCTCGAGGGCCATAGTCGAATAATCAATGCCGTGCAGTCTTGTGTCGTGGAGTGAGTAGATTCATCAGCCATCCTCAACGTCCACACTAATATGTACTTCCTCGTCGTTATTCACACCAAATCAAGAAGTTGTTGAGACTTCCATGCATAGACATAAGAGCGTGAATCTTCTCATTTCTCCCCCAGCCTTTTCTCCACACCCTCGCGCACCTGTCTCTTCATCTCCGCCAGCTCTTCTTTCGACGCATCGTACTTCACATTGCCGACCTGATTGAACGGG
Organism: Cladophialophora exuberans; assembly: GCA_030068005.1. Lineage (NCBI taxonomy): Eukaryota > Fungi > Ascomycota > Eurotiomycetes > Chaetothyriales > Herpotrichiellaceae > Cladophialophora > Cladophialophora exuberans. The sequence continues at coordinate 1,144 of JANSVK010000151.1, forward strand.
TTCTCCTCCGACCGGTCGAATTCCTTCTTGATCAGCTCTATCTGCTGGTTGCGCCGTAGGCCCGGGTTCTCGATCTTGACCTCCGGCAGCCGGCGCTCCTCGTACGCCTTGTACGCTGCGGGGTACCGTCTCTCGGGGTGTCGGTCGAGTTTCATGTCGTTCGCAGACCCGCCCGTCAGACTCAGCGCGTCGAGCGCATTGTCGATGCCCGACGCGTTGAGAGTTTTCATCTTGCCACCGGGCTGGTCATTGTCGAGTTGATCCAAGTTCAACGTGCCTCGGCCGGGTTTCTTTTCGGCCGTCTTTTTCCCTGCGCCCTTGGGTTTGCTGGGTTGATTCTTCTCTTCGTCGGCTAGCATGGCGTCGCGTTCGGCTTTCTTCGCCGCTTGTTCGGCCGCTTTGGCTGCTGCAGCGGCCTTTTTTGAGTTGTCCTTGGAGCCCTGCGTCCATTTGTCCGACTCGCGCTCTTCGGCGGCTCGGTCTGCCGCTGCTTGCTTTTGTGCCGCCGCTTCGGCTTTGCGAGCGTTGCCGGCGACTTTTTTGCTGTTTTCGCCTTTTTGTTTCGGTGCCATTTTTGTGTTGGCCGCTTGTGTGGAGGAAGGAGGGAGGCGTCTCACGGAGGCGGGCGTTTGTGGGCCGTCGAAGCGGTGGGGGTCTTTTCTTGTGGAAGGACTCGATGCTTCGAGGAAAGATCTCACAGTTATGTAGGTCGCAATGTTCACGATCACAAAGATGCGGATGTATTGCGTGGGAGAGAAGATGAATGGATTATGGGGCATGTAATCGGTAGTCTAGAACAGGCTGCGACGGTTCATATGACTCTGTGGTTGCCTCGCTTCTGCGCATGCAGCATGGACGTGGCGTGGGGCATTGGAGTCACAAATTGCAGCCTTGCTCAGCCTTGCGCGTCTAATGACATCATGTGGTTCGGTTGACTCTTCGTCGTCGAGACAGGCGGATGCTGGTCACCTTTCAAAAGTTGCAGGTTTTCAGGCTCCAAATCGCCTACATGAACTGGGATTGTTTCCTTGGACGAAGCCCCAAGCGTTGGAAGATGAATCGCCAATCGAGACAGTCGAAGAGTCCAGGTATAAATTTGCTATCTGGCTGAAACAGGAGACCGCAAGAGCCGCCTGCGACAGAAGGTGATCTGTATCTGCGCTGGGCGTGAAATCCACAGGGATGAATTGACTCACTCACCGGGAAAAGGTCTCTATCATTTCAAGCCTTGCAGGCGGGAGAGGCAGAGCAAAAACTCCTATTCAGGAAATCCCACCTTCCCGTTGCGGCGTGTTGATGACCCAGAGACAAAAGTTGTGACAGTTTCTCAAGCCTTCCCATGCCTTCCCCTCACTGCATTGACACCGAGATTCGGCGAGGTCGGTTGTTTGGGTGTCGTTCGTTTGAATTGCGAGGCCTCCCCAGCCACCGCATTCGCGAAAAGGTCACGTGGACGGCACGGCGTTCCGGCGGCCAAACGAGAAACTTGAACCATGCAGAGACCATCATGAGCTTGTACGAGCTTCGTTGGTATTTCCTCCGTACTTAGGTACATCCAATCCTGCTTGGAAGCATGATGACATTCATCTCATTGGCCAAGTCCAAGTTGTGCCACGGCAATTAGCCAACGCCAGGGGTATCATATTTGTGGGTGTTCAGGAACACCCACACCAATTCATATCTCTCATGCCGGTAGTCCCAATAGTCACGAACGCCATGGGTAATGTCTTCCTGTCAGAGTCACCCGTACCACCGCCCCAGCATGGATCACAGCCCTCAAATTCGAATACCATAGACAGGCCTCGGTGGGCTAGATCAGCCTCAAAGGCGTCCTCATGCCAGCAAAGCCCTGTCTCATGAACTTGTATTTGTTCGGGATAGCCTGTAATCGTCGAAACGCTTCGCGGACATGCTTCGGTTCGACAGGAGTGCGGCCTTCCTCGGGCATCTCAAACAGACTGCACCCCTCGCGCTTGCGCTTCTTGCTCGCTTCCTGGTCACCCGCTCTGCCTCCGTTCATCTTATTGTTGGCGACATCTTCCGCAGCTTTAACCCTCAACGCCTCTTCAGTCAAAGTCTGCACGATCTCAAAGGTAAGAAAGCCCAAGATATCGACCACATCATCGTTGGGCTTACTATCGATGATAGTGCCGAACCCAGCCCATTCACGGAATCGCTTTCCCTTTCTGAAAGTGAAGCTTGCTTGACGACAATCGGACCAGTAGACATATTCCTCTCGGGTCATATTCCTGGTACGTTCGTCGGCGGAGGCTAGACGTGCCAGAGTAGCTTCGTTCTGCTCCTCCTCCTCTTCGTCTTCTTCGTCTTCGCGCTCGGGGACCTGTTCTGCGTAGAAGGAGTGTATTTCCCAGGGAAGGATCAATTTAGCTTTCTTGTTGGCTGTGGATTTCTGAGGGGCGGAAGGGTTGACGCCGCCCGAGGCCTAAATCACAGTCTCAGTGCCGTGCAGGAGCACATAGTTTCGAGTAAATGCAGTGCTCACCTCTTCAAAATCGCCAACATCTCCAGCATCGCCACCTCCTTTGTCGTCCGAGTCCTTCACATTCTTGCGAACGTCTTTCCACGAGAGGAAAGTCTTGAGTCGGGAGACTTTAGCTCTATCATGGCGGATTTGGAAGATGAGATCGGCGACTGTGATTGATTTGGAACCTCGTCGATTAGAAAGGACAGTTGCGCGAGTAAGCTGTTTTCGTATATTAGCAAAATTCAGGCAGACTGGGAGTGGAAAAAAACCAGAGAAATAACGTACCATCTCGACAACTTGTTCTCGTACGATCTCTTCGATCATCCATGTTGTCTCTGGACTTGGTTCGGCGGTTTCTCCGCTGACAAACATCATCTGTCCGATCCAATGGATTAGTCTCTGCTTGAAGTCTTCCATAGTCTCTTCCATAGGACCTTCAGAAGTCTGTTCCACCGTTTCTGGCTCAGGCAAGTCTCCGAAGATCAAGGCATGGGCAACAGAATTCTCGACATATTTCTTGGATCGAGGAGCTGTATCGCTCTGATTCTCTGTCGACTCCATAATGGTGGGAGAGATAGGGATTGACTCTGAGTTGCCATTGCATATGTTGGAGGCGATGGTTGGGCACAATATGATATAGGCGTGCGCGCAATTTTCAGTCCGGCCGTGCTATGTTTGCGACCTTTACAAACCCCCAAAGTGTTTCGCGACGTGCAATGCCCAAAGACCAACAGAAACATAGTTCGCAATATAAAGAGAAGACACATGCTTACCTGCTGGATCTCTTGTCTGTACTTTGCTGGCCTTTCTCCTGCCATTTTGAATCGTTAGCTCGCCTGACGCGAGATGCCCTTTGAGTTGTCTTAATTCTTTCTCTGATGGTTGTTTCTATTTCTCTAGGCTAGATTTAGATGTTCTCGATGATACAAATGTACAAAAGAAAGAAGAAGGAGATGGAATATATGGAAAGGCAGATGAACTATTGGGTTCGTCAGATCCACAATCAGCCGCAATTAACCCGACACCCAAAGTTTGTCCCTCATGGAATTTTCTCTTCACGCGATTGTTCGAATTGTATTCAACCCAGACTCAGACACCTGGTCATCACTGTCCAGTGAGGCGTAACTTCACCACACTATACTCAATATGCTGTACCTCGTGGGTCTAGGCCTTGCTGACGAGACCGATATCACTGTCAAGGGACTGGAGGTTGTGAAGCGCGCAGAGAGAGTCTACCTAGAAGCATACACCAGTATTCTACATGTCGGAAAGGAGAAACTGGTATGCGCCAATTTTCTTCACACATCGACCCCATCTTCACATTTTCTTTGCTGACATGGCGATCTTCTGACAGTCAAGGTAGGAGTCTTTCTATGGCCGTCCTGTGATTGTCGCAGACCGTGAAATGGTGGAGTCCTCCAGTGACGAGATCCTGGAAGGAGCAGAAAAGGTGGATATAGCTTTTCTGGTCGTGGGCGATCCATTTGGGTATATTGAAACCGACCATGCTCTTTGTCTTGTCACTGACCGAGGTTCCAGGGCAACCACTCACACAGACCTCGTCCTCCGCGCCCAAGAGCTTTCGGTCCCCACCAAATCTATACCTAACGCTTCCATCCTCAATGCTATAGGCGCGACAGGTTTACAGCTGTACAATTTCGGACAAACCGTCTCCATGGTCTTCTTCACAGACAACTGGAAGCCGGCAAGTTTTTATGACAGGATCCGCGAGAACGCGTCTATTGGTTTGCATACACTACTTCTCCTTGATATCAAGGTCAAGGAGCAGTCGCTAGAAAACATGGCAAGAGGTAGGAAGATCTATGAACCCCCTCGATACATGAGCGTCGCGCAATGTGCACAACAAATGCTTGAAATTGAGGAAGACAAAAAGGAGGCTGTGTACGCGGAAGACAGTCTCGCCATTGGGTGTGCAAGAGTTGGTGCAGACGATCAAAAATTTTCATGTGGCACGCTGAAAGAGCTCTGCGACGTCGAGTTGGGTCCTCCACTCCACAGCCTGGTGTTGCTTGGTAAAAGAGCGCATGAGCTGGAGAGGGACTACATCAAGAAATTTGCCGTGAATCAAGAAACATTCCAGCAGAGTTGGAACAAGTACCACGAGAGGACTACATAGGGCCAATCATCAAGGGTGTCTCAATGAAGATTAACGATCAAGACGAAAATCTGCCGACTAAACCTGTTGAAACTGAAATTCACATTCAGGGATGCGCCCTAATCAAAGAGCCACCAGCCTTGGAAATGCGAGGCAGCAACGACTAGGGCAGGCTTGTGTCAATTCAACTCGTTTGGAGAGCCCGATGTGCTAGGTATGCCTGTACTCGTATGTCCAAATCGCAGGCCGGTACTTAGTCCCAATTCATATTGCTCAATCAAGGTCCGGGCTCAAGTGTCAAAAGGACCTGTCGATCTACCAGTACTATGTGCTGCACTCGTACCTGGTAGATTCGGAGAATTTCGAAGCATGTGGAAAAAGCCCCCCGAGGCTCTGCCGTGGAGCTGCCCGCAGCTTGCAGCTGCAGCAGCTCGTAAACCTGCCACATTCAGCCCGGCTTTTCAAGGTCGCACAGAACGAGACGCCTTGTAGTACTTGTCACTCAAAGTGTAGCAAACCACATCGACTTGGGGGATTGGAAAAGAAGAAGCTGGTCTTCTCTACGTACTTTGTCATCTGAAGATTTTTGAACTCGCAATCAATCTGTCTGGAGGCAAGCCTCGCCGATCATGCTGAAGCACAAACAATTGAACATGCTAGCATACTGCGATATAAGAACGTATCCATGTGCTTAGCATTCTGGTAACCAGTACAGGTATCCAATAGCTCTATATTATTTGAGCTCTAAAGCTATATCCACCTTCAGCGACCTCGTCCTCTACCTAAAAAGACTTCAAAAGCGACCTGCGAAACGCCCGACTAAGCATTGCACCACTCGTTCCTCACCCTCGCAGGCCCTCCCGAAAGATGCCTGTCTATCTAGTCCACGGCTTCCGCTGGCCTCGCGACGGTTACACGGGGATCCGCGTCCACGCGATTCTCAACAACCTAGAAAATGTCTCGGTCGAGTACATCCAGAACTGGCACTCGCGCGCCGACATTGTGCGCTCGTTTCGCAAGGCTTTCCCTGATATCATGAAAGAGCTGGACCACACGGACTTAGAAAATGAAGATCAAAACAACATCGGCCACAAATATTCACAGTCGGCAGGCATTGTCGGGTCCACTAAGCCTGGCAGTGGCAGACGGCTGGAGTTCATCGAGCAATACAATCCCGACGACTTAGACGGGCCGCACGCGGTGAGCCAGCCCTTTGCGTATGTTGGGGACAAAGTAGTGGTCTTTGCGGCACCTCCAGGCCTTGGAGCGCAGTTCTTGGGCGGTGAATCGCCCACGACGCAGAAGAAACCACTGCCACCTCCGCCGGCACCAGGAAAACCCGCTGTCTACGTCGCGCCCACAGACGGGACTGCGCTGAGCGTTAATGTCGAAGAAGTCATCGCCGACGGACCTGGTCTGACGAACAAAGCGTGGGAAGCCCTCGCCGACCTGCGCGACAAGATTGCCGAAGGCGAGAAGATTGGCTGGTGGGTTGTGTACAACGGCGATCCAGAGCGGAGGTTCGACGACCTCGAGGAGGACGACGACGATGACGAGATGCTCGAGTATGATGAAGAAGAGGAAGAAGGAGAAGAAGGCGATCAAGATGAGGAGATGCAGGATGTTGCGTCAGGAGAACGACAACAAGGCGGAGGAGGAGAGCCTTCTGTCAAGCGGCCAGCCACCGCCGCATCTTCGTCAACTTCTGCAGCACAGCCTCCTCGTCCTGGCTCTTCACCTGCGACAACCTCAACGAGGGGCCACCGTCCTACGGGCAGCGAAAACGCGCCCATACCCATGACAATGCCCGCTCCACCCATGCCCAACCGCGCAAGTGTCCAACAGCATATCGCCACACAATCCCAGGACTACTATCAACGACAGCAGCAGCTGCAGCAACAACAACAACAAAACTACCCAAATTCTCCAGGTCTAACTGCCCTCCCCGTGCGTACATCTCCCCAGGTCCTCGCAGGCCCCTTTGTCCCTTCCTCCCCCACTGCCCAACAACAGCAACAAGGCGCAGCCGTCACCACGGCTGCCTTGCGCTCACAACCATCCAACACATCCGCATCTTCACCTCCAGAGAAAGACAAGGAAAAAGCCAAAGCCGCGGGCGATGCCTCGAAGGGCAAGGATGGCGCTTCGCAGGCGTCGAAATCACCAGGCGGAGGCCTGCGGAAGAAATTATTCGGCCGGCGCTCGTGAGTGAGTGAGCGGTATCTGATAATTTGTTGTTTCGATGGATTGGAATGTCCTTATCGGGGGGGAGGCATTGAGTTCTGTGTTCCAGGAATATACCGATGGGCTGATACCACATGTAAGGTGAATGTCAAGAGTGCGTGTTTGTGTGCTATCGACGATATATCGGCAGGACTGATCTAGTCACAAAAGCTGTGAGAGAGGTGCTGTATACATCCGCTGCTAGGGGCATATTGGTAAGGAGAGTGGAATGTTTTTGTGCGCAAGAGAACGAACGAACGAACGGGTTGACGAAATAGTCGTATGAATTCCACACAAGAACGAGAAGAGAAAGAGAGAGACTTAAAGCGTATCGGTATCAGTACCAGCAGTTAATGAAAAATGAATTTTACGACAACTTGCGATTTCTTTTCATGTTCCTGAAATTCAGAGGATGTGAAAACGTGAATACTATTCCCTCTTATGCATTCATGGAAGAACAAAAAGCCCCATAGCCCCTGCCTCCGAAACCGTTCATTGCCAGCAAGTATAGGACGGATACCGCATGCTCATAGGGCATGGATCTTACTGACTGCCCAACTCCCGACACTGGTTCAGCGACTTGGCGATGAGGACAAAGGACGAAGAAGGGCTGGGCACATAATCGCTGCACTTCGTATGTGTCATCGGCATCTCCTGCTCTTGGACTTGGAAATTTGGGTGTTCATTCTCATTTTTTCTTTTATACATTCTTCTCATTGCAATTCTCTCGGGTAACGTGACCTTCTCATCGCCACCCATCGCGTTCCAGCAGGTCGGATTCGAAGAGGATTAATTTATCAATGAGGCTCTCCACAGTCTCTTTATGTTTGTTCAAGAGATTGTGAAGGTCATTACGCTTGACATGATCGTTGTATTTCGCAGGCAATCCGTGTTTGAGCTTCGACATCATCTGGTCATCGGGGCAGGAACCTCCTTCGTCGATGATATCATGTCGACACATAACGTGAGCGTCAATATACTCCGACATGGATTCGTAATCAGCGAATTTGATCTTCAAGAAAGTAGACCTGGCGAGAGCAAGAGCGCGATCGCTGCTTATCTTGTAGTGCTCCTTTAAATAATCCCAGGCATCTTTCGGGTTCTTCTTTCCACGAATTCGAGCACGGATCGCAGTGTCGACAGAGGTTGCGAGAAATATGCGCGCTTTTCGAACAAGCCTTTCGTTCTTCTCGTATTTCTTGACGGCGAGTTCGTACTTCTTAGCCTGGATGATAAAGTTCCATTCTTCGTCTTTGGGTCGAACGAGGGGAGGGTCGAGATATGAGGCTTCGTCGGGTTCAGGTAGCACTTGAATTCTCCCGCTATACAGATCCTCAATTCCTTTCAGATCGGCGGCGATCAGGAATTCTCGGGACCAGCGGTTATAATCGCCCTGGCTCTTAAGTGGTTTGAGCTTGAAGATTTCCCAGTCGATCTCTGAGCCCGATGACATTTTTTCTGACATCTGATCTGTGCTCTTGCAGGTTGACTGGGGAATGAAGCACTTAGCAACTAAGAGCGCCGGACTCATAAAATAGCCTGAAATGAAGGCAAGATCATATTTTCCATTGACTGAGGTAAAGGCTCAGTGAGTAGAACTCAGTCCGTAAATGCCATGAGGCTGCTCAATCGCCAGGGGCTCTCGGTGCAATGATCCACCTTAGCCTGAGGCCTCTTTGCCAAGGCGTCGTCACGTGATAGGCATCAAGTCCCCAAGTTCGCAAGACACTTAACTTCAACACGGGATGCGAGCAGGATGCAGAACCCGGTAGCTCTCCGATGTTACCTGATAAAAGTTTCCAGAGATGTTCGAGTATCGGTGGCATCTATCAGGATCCGCGCGCTCGGTAAATTTATGGACGTGTATCACGTCAAGCTTAGATGTTTACAGGGTCGAAGGAGAGCTATCCTTACCATTTGAGCTCCAGGAGGTCCTAACGAGTAGCCAGGTGGTTATTTTCGACGTAGGATTCCATTGATACTAGTAGTCCGGTGCAGGTTCAGCTCAAAGTACCAAGCAGGGCTAGGAAAATGTTCGTCCGTGAAAGATGAAAAGCAAGCCTCCAAAAAGCCCATCCTCGTGTTCGCATTCTTTTGTGGTTCCAAATGTTCTTCGCCTGTCGATTGTCCGTCATCCATACAGCTTGAATTAGGAGGGTGCTACCAATTACAAGGTTGCAAGTCGAACCATTCCGGCCTAAGGGGTCTATGCCACAGTGTAAGTCCAAAGGATGCACTCGGCACAGGTCTCACAAATCTGGTTGGATGATCATGTGCGGGGTGGGAGTAAGGATCCATCTAGTGAGTCCTAGAACGAGGTATGCGGTTACCAAATTCATTCTGGTTCTTGCTTGACCTTTTCTTGTTTGACTTTGTTGTCGGTGCTCCATTTCTCACGGTAAGGCACGCCAACGCCGTGTACATCATGCTCAGGGGATTTTGGCTGACCAGGACGACCATCTCGATCATTCTAGTATCGACGGTCATCGTAGCCATATCCACCAGCATATCCGTAACGTGGTGGTGGACTTCTTGGCCGAGCATATGGGTCGCCTCGTGCATACGGGTCGTAGCCTCTCACCGGAGGTGGTGGCGGTCCTCGAGGGTCATAGGGATCAGGGTCATATCTTCTTGGTGGTGGACCGTAGTCACGGGGTGGTGGGGTTCGTCGTCCATATCCCCGGTCGTAATAGTCATCGACTGGAGGGCGTCGTCCAGGGGAACGCTCCCGATATCCTCGAGGACTCCATCCACGATGAGGCCCACGACGATCGTGGTCATCACCCGGACCATATCGACCTCGCGGCGGTGGAGATCGCTGTCTGTAGCTTCGCGCATCGGGTCTCTCGTCTTGGATCTACAGGCTGGCGTTAAAAAGCAATCGAGAAAGTCAACGGAGCTTACGTACGTCAGCGACACAGTGGACGGTGGCTCCCTTGAAGCTCTGGGTATCTAATTTCTCCACCGCGGTTTTGAGATCGGCAGCAGTCTCAAACTCGACAAATCTTCACAACGTCAGCATGGATTGTCGTAAGAAGAATAGGTAAGATTACCCTTTGCCGTCACGCTCACGGCCAGTCTCAGAGTAGACGACGTCCAATTGACCAGAATTCCTGGCAAAGTCCTTGAGGTCCTGATTTATTGTGAGCAATGTCCAGATATCGTACCGGATTGGAAATGGGCGGAAAGGCTGTCAAAGCTAGCCATTGAACAATGGAATACAATGCCATGCAAACATCCGGGTAAGATGCACCCCGGAACAATTCCAGATCACGGTTATCCGGGGAGTGGTGTAAGGGATTTGCTAACCTGCCAACTGGTATCCGGCTGGAGTCCAGTGATTTGCATCCGGTAGATTGTTCGCCGCGGACGGGGAACATTCCGGTCAGCAGGACCTGCGAACTCATCCTTTCGTCGTGGACCCCGCGCAAATTGAACAGTCAAGCGCTCGCCCTTGAATTCAGTTCCATCTGTTCATCGTGTCAGAGAAGACCAGCAGAAGGAAGTAAGGAAGGAGGATCATACGAAAGGCTAGAGCTGATATTAGCGATGGTCAGGCGCGATTGGGGCTCAACTTACCTGGAACGACATCTCTGGCGTCCATAGCATCTTCATATTCGATGAAGCCAAAGCCATTCATGAGCTTGATTTCCTTGATGGTGCCTGCGCCATGGGTACCAAAGTGTTCCTCGATGTCCTGTTTAGTGACTGGAAAGAGGGAGAGGGTGTGTCAGTGTCCAGCGCATTTCCATGGGGAGTAGAGCAGGAAGCGTGTCCAGGAATCATGGGTTGAGGATCCTCCAAGAGTGCAGCATGATCCTGCGAGACCAAAAGAAGAACAGAGCAAGACAGATTCAGGTGAGCGTACTGTTGCGTGGTAGATTGCCCAAATAGAGCCTGGTAGAGGAAACGTCAGCCATGGCGGCTGGTTTATCGACGGACTCCAGATTAGGGTCCAGATGGGAGGAGTGTCGTAGATGATGGTCCGGGTAGAGCGCAGCTTGATGTTCCAATCAGTTCCCGGTCGCGGTAACGGATTGAAGCCTGGTAAGGGGAATCAACAGCTGCAAAGGGAGAATTGAAGCAGAATAATCCAGCCCGTCCCGGAGCCTGAGCCAAGGGGCCAGCGACAAGGAGAAGAATGATCGCAAGATGATGTCGTGAAGGATGGAAGATGAAGACGACGAGATGCACAGCGGCAATGGCAACCCAAGATGGGATTTTCCAAGAGGCTTGCCTTTGCGGCAGGTGCCTCTTGGGGGCCTCGGGTGCCTCTGGGAGCCTCTTGCCTCACTTTCAAAACACGCCAAGCCCCACCCAGCCACCGCAGTTCCAAGGCAATCGTGATCACTAGACACCTCACCCTCACTTCCCACACCATTCGCATCTCCCTAAGCCCTCAAGTTCAATCCCTTTGCTCCCTACTACAAATGGATCATCAACATGACAGCCTTTTCTGGCAGTTGGTCGCTGATCAGCTGGGACATGTCTCCAGTGATGATCCTATCCGTGAATGTCTCTCTGGTGGCTTCAGGAAAGACATCATTCTGGATCAGGCCGACGAGATGCTCAAACTAGCAGACAAAAAGCTCCATACCTTCCCTTTCAAAGACGTTAAGCCATGTTGGTTTCGTCTATACACTGATGCCAGTATTGCTAAGGCTCTCCGATTGGCTGAGCGAGCCGAACCCAGTTATATTGATGAGATCGTTCCTATCTTGGACATGGCACTTATCATGACCGGTGGTCTGGGTCGTGAGGAACTAATACAAAATATCGTTGCAAAGTTGCAGTCTTCTACAACTTGTGAAGCCGATGACGAACGACCATCCAAGCGAAGAAAAGTCATGAGAGCCTGCGCTGGTGAGGATGTTGTCGACGATGTCTTGTCTACTGACAGCGTTTCTGTTCCTAGCATTAGATACCCTGTCAAAAAATTTGAACATCCATCTCTTGCAGACTTCTCTAGCTTCATGAGCCAAGCACGAGAGCCCGCCATATTGACAAATGTTCTGAACCACTGGCCAGCACTTGAGAAATGGCAGAAAAGCTCCTTCTGGCTTACCACTACCCTTGGAGGTCGCCGCCTTGTGCCCATCGAAGTGGGTAGAAGCTATACTGACCTCGATTGGGGTCAAAAGATTGTCCCCTTCCGAGAATTTCTGAGCTGCTACATTCAGAAAAGACCAGGGGACGGGTCTGGGTATGAACGTGATACAGACTCTCAAACCGGGTACTTGGCTCAACACGACCTTTTCAAGCAAGTTCCATCGCTGCGAAGCGACATTGCAATTCCTGATTATTGCTATCTAGATGCACCTCCTGCGGAGCCTGGTACGCCAGTCGCCTTGAGCAAATTAGAGAAAAGCACGAAAAATACAAGTCGCCCAAGTGGAATCACGTCCGCCCCTGGTGTATCATCTGGCTACCTTCACTCGGCCGAAGAAGTAGAGTCTGAGAGCGAGCCGCAGATGAATATCTGGTTTGGACCATCATGGACAATCTCTCCTCTGCATCATGATCCTTATCACAACATCCTATGCCAAGTAGTTGGAAAGAAATATGTGAGGCTTTACTCACCTCACCATAGCGGCGCCTTACTTCCCAGACGTAAAGACGAACCGGCGCCGCATACTCTCGACAAGACGGTGGAAGAGCGATCCGATAGGATTATCAGCAAGGACACTCAGACACCTGAAACGATTGACATGTCGAATACTTCCCAGGTCGACGTGGCTGCGATCGAATTGTCTCCGCTCGAGGATTGGGACGAAATTTATCCTGGCATTAGTCAAGTACCTTACGTTGAATGCGTACTTGAAGCTGGCCAAGCACTATATATACCCATTGGCTGGTGGCATTATGTACGAAGTTGCTCAGTAGGCATCAGTATTAGCTTCTGGTGGTGATTAGACGGGCATAGTCGCAGCGGTATCACCCAGCTGGCAAGCACGCTTAGGCGTGTCAGCCACGAGTTGCCCATCAATGTTGAATTCGGTACAAGCGTTAAATTGAGTTAATGCCACGCTTTATGTGGGAGAAATTATGTGTCGCACAAAACCCGAGAGGAATACGTACTCCCAATCACTCCTCTGGACCGGCGCCACAATCCAAGAAACGCTGGAGTCACGCCTTGTTACTCAGTCCACCGAGGCAACCCAAACAGCGTGGCAGGTTTTCTACTTGGTCAAGGTGGATGGCAAAGCCTCTTCGCATCCAATGGAGCCTTGGTGCTTGAAGCCTCGCGTGCTCATCCCCAATAAGGCATCGCTTCTCTGGGGGCTGGACAGGGGGTAACCTCTTTATCTATCGCCTATCGAGCCTTTTGCTGTGTCGCTGTTATCAATGACAACTTAACCCAAGCTTGCCAGGCGACATCCTGCTGCAACGCTAAAATCTCTAGCTATCTTTCAAACGTGGAAATTGGCTCTGGTATAAAGTCATGAGCTCCCCAATCGTGACGATTACGTCTTTCTCACTCATGAGAGCTTCTCAGCTTCTCGCAACGTTCTTGGCTTGAGTTGTGCGCGCTTCTGCGCCTGTCTTGCCTGTGTCCAGGTCGTGACGGAAACCCCGCCTTTTCCCCACGAAACAATAGTTCTTGTCGAAGGCGGCGAAAGCGTGTGTAAGCTCAACCAAGACTTCTGGGCGCAAACCAGCCATGGCCGACGCCGAGAATGCCAATACTGCTACCCGCAGCATGTCCAAGGATGAAGGACGCCTTCGAGAACTCGGTTATAAACAAGAATTGAAACGCGATTGGTCTTTGATCCACAACTTCGGCGTGTCTTTCAGTATCATATCCGTCATCACTGGTATCACGACCCTTTTCAGCTATGGCCTTACCACCGGAGGGCCCGGAGTCATGTCTGTCGGTTGGCTTGTTGTGTCCTTCTTTACAGGGTTTGTTGGCTTGGGCATGGCAGAGATTGTTTCTGCGATACCCAGTGCTGGTGGCCCATACTTCTGGGCTGCCATTCTGGCTCCTCCAAAATGGGCACCTGTCGCAAGCTGGGTCACAGGCTGGTTCAACCTCCTCGGCCAAGTCGCCGTCACTACCGGTATTACATTTGGTTGCGCCGGGCTCATTTCAACTCTAGCAAGTGTCAACGGCTACGAGCCAACAGCGGGTAGAACTCTGGGTATCTATGCGGCACTTCTATTCTCGCACGGAATCGTCAATTCTTTTGGCGTACACATTCTGCGATATCTGAACAACAGCTCCATTATCTTGCACTCTCTCGGCGTGTTTTCCTTCGCCGTTGCAGTGGTGGCCAAGGCTCCTCATCATCAGTCTGCGAAGTTTGTGTTTGCAACCTTCTATGACGGCACTGGTGATCCGGGTTGGTCGGTTCGAGCTTCTTCAGCCTACGTGGCTTGTATTGGTATTCTTATGTCTCAATACACCATAACGGGATTTGATGCGAGGTTCGTACTACTCCAAGTTTATGCCTCTTATCTAGTGCTTTACTGACTTAAAATGCAGTGCGCATCTGTCGGAGGAAACACAAAATGCGTCCTGGTCGGCCCCTCTTGGTGTTATGATGTCGATCGGTTGTTCTGCCCTCTTCGGCTGGTTCCTCATCCTCTGTCTCCTTTTCAGCATCCAGGATTTCGATTCTACCGTCGACCCTGAATACGGTAATCCGGTTCTCCAAATTCTCGTGGACATCTTTGGCAAGACTAGTGCAATTGTCCTCTTCGTGTTGGTCATCATCTGCGTCTGGCACTGTGGTCTGTTCAGCTTAACTTCAAATTCACGAATGATGTTCAGCTTCGCACGAGATGGGGGTATCCCGCACTTCTTCCACAAAGTCGATGACCGCTTCCGCAGCCCAATTCGAACTATCTGGCTGGCTGCATTTCTGGCATTCCTCCTGGCCGTTCCCAGTCTGGGATCATCGGTGGCTTTTGCGGCAGCTACTTCGATTGCGACGATCGGTCTTTACCTCTCATATGCTCTGCCAATTTTGATTGGCTTGATTAACCCGCAAGGCTTCATCCATGGCCCATTCAATCTGAAGATGTTCTCACGTCCTGTGGCATTAATTGCGTGCCTATGGGTCGGATTTATTACCATCATTTTCTGTCTCCCGGAACTTAACCCTGTTAATTCCCAGACATTGAATTACACTCCGGTCGCCGTGGGTATAATTGCCTTCTGGTGTTTTGTCAGTTGGGTCTTCTGGGCGAGGAAGTGGTTTAAAGGTCCCATCCGACAGGTGGAAGCTGAAGTAGCTGGCGTCAACGTCGATGATCCTGATGCGATGGATCGAGCAGAGAGAGAAGGCAGGATCCCGCAATTGGAGCAGACGGTTGAAGGTGGCCATGAAAAGAGTCTTCTGGCCACCATGAAGCAGAACTTCAATTGAGGCTCCGAGGGAAGATAGATTGGTCCATCGGAGGCCGTACTTGGTGTGTATACAGCGATTAACAGACAATCCGACCTCCCCCAGGCGGCTGTCGTCAACCATACATTATTCAGATCATCTCCCAAGTCCCTATCTCTTCTCGGCACTTGGCTATACTACTCCACCGCGTTCCGGTCTATCGTGGTCCTCGTACATGGCGGATATATCTAGTCAGGCGCCCCATATGAATGCAGCCGCGTCATAGTAATCATACCACCGGCGCTCCAAGCTGGGGACGATCTTGATACAGCCTAGATGAGATTCGGTGCAGTCCACGGAGCAAAGGATAATCAAAGAAATGTCTCTCCGCCAAGCTGGCCTAGCTTACTTACCCACTGCCTAGGTTCATTTCGCAAGTTCAGGCAAGACAAGGAAGATGGTGGGGCATTGTATTCATGCTGACATGCCGCCCTCACCATCCACCACCCCCCAATATATACGTATACCTACCTAAGCCAGAGAAAGGGTTTCTTGTGCTATTACATATTCTCTTTCCTCTCCACGACGGCTGGATAGATTGCATTGTCTGTGTGTACTACGAGACTTCTATTTGACTTGAAGAACCCCTCGCCGCAAAAGTCCGAGACTTTGAAGTATAAACTTACTCTCTAGATACATACCCTCGGTACATATCAAACGACCAGCTAATAAGTAGATATCAAACATCACAGCCAGTCAGCGGTCATGGGCTCCATATCCGCCTCATCGCCCAAGCGCAGCATCAACGCCGAGGACATCTCGACGCTGAAATCGCTCTTCTCGTCCACCAGCGCCGCGGTCCTGACGTCGCAGGACGAAGCGTACGCGGCGTCAATCAAACGGTGGTCCAACGCGGCGGAAAAGCCCGCGGGAGTGGCCGTGACGCCGACCAGCGCCGAGGAGGTCGCGATCGCGGTTAAATATGCCGCGGAGCAGGGTATCGACCTGGCAGTTAAGGGCGGCGGGCACTCGACAGCGGGTGTGTCTAGCACGGACGGCGGCCTGCTGATTGACCTGAACGCCAAGATGCGCAGCGTCACGGTCGACGAGGCGCGGAAGCTGTTCTTCGTTCAGGGCGGCGCCGCGTGGGGAGACGTCGACCAGGCGGGCGCGGCGCACGGGCTCGCCACCGTCGGCGGCACAGTCACGGACACGGGTGTGGGCGGCCTCACGCTGGGCGGCGGCTACGGGTGGCTGTCGGGTCAGCGGGGTTTGGTCATCGACAACCTAGTCGAGTGCACCATCGTGCTCGCGAGCGGCCAGATCAAGAAGGTGTCGCGCGAGGCCGAGCCCGACCTGTTCTGGGCCCTGCAGGGCGCGGGCCAGAACTTCGGCGTCGTCACCGAGTTCGTGCTCAAGGCGTTCCCGCAAGGGGATGTCTTCGCCGGCATGCTCATCTTCCCTCCTTCGCCAGAGAACCTCGAGAAAGTCGTCTCTGCAACGAATGACCTGTACACGCCCGACAGCAACGGCAAGACGAAAGTCGCAGGCCGAGGAGCCGGCGGCATCGCGCTGGCTAGACCACCGCCCGCAGGCGGACAGGTCATGCTCATGGCGGTGGTGATCTACTTCGGGACCGAGAGCGAGGCGAAGAGCGTGTACAAGGGACTCTACGACGCGGGGCCCGTGGTCGACACCACGGCCATGGTTCCCTACGCCGTGACGAACACGCTCCTCGCGCCACCCATTGGCCTTCGCGCCTCGATGAAAGGCACGGCCTTCACGATGCCGATCCGCGTGTCTTTTGCGCAGAAGCTGCTCGAGCAGTACACGGCCTTCACGGCCGGCAACGACGACACGGGCATCAGTCTCGTGCTGTGGGAGTGCTACGACCCGGCGGCCGTCGTGGCGAACATGGACGAGGGCAGTTTTGCGAACCGCGGCTGGCATCTCAACGGCATGGTGTGCCCGATCTGGAGTAAGAGCGAGAATGATGCCGCTTGTCGCCAGTGGGCGAGGGATATGACCGCGCTGTTTAAGGCCGAGTTGGAGGCGGTTGCTGCTGCTGGTGCGAGTAAATCTGTCGAGGGGGGTGTTGGGCTCAGAGGCAACAAGGGCGCGACTATGTTGTATGGGAACTACGATCGTGAGTTTCGACTATTCTTACCCTCTTGTATCTCCTCTATCTCTCTCTCTTCTCTTTGTGGTCTTCTTACTTATTCTTGTTTGTGGCCAGAATACGACGAAAAATCCCGCGACATCTTCGGCGAGAACTATCCGCGTCTGCAGAAGCTCAAGGCCCAGTTCGACCCAGGCAATGTGTTTAACAAGCTCTTCGCCGTCACACCACAGGCTTGAGAAGTGACCGCTTATTTTGGACGACCAATCGTTACACATACAGAGTGACAGGAACACTCTACGTGATCGAAGCAGTGCTCGGATATTCGGACACATGTGTACTTTGCTTGAATGACAGAACACGCTAGAGGCTTGAGATTTTTTGCTCGTATGTATTCATCATACATACATAGCCAGGTAGAGAGGCGACATCAAGATAAGACAAGGCAGAAAGTAGATCGGGAACCTCAACTTTTGTGCAAGGCCCAAGCATTAAATTTTATATATCTTTGATCTATTTTACTCCGAAGTAAGAATCACTTCCGGTGCACGATGACAATCTTCCCACCGGCGTCATGACTTTCCAACAAGCGATGCGCCTCCTGAATGTCCTCGTAGCCAAACACATACGTCGGCTTGGCATCCCACACACCTCGTTCAGTCTTATCGACGATCTCCTGCAACGGTATAGCGGACAGAGGGAATTCGGGACTGGCCAGCACCTTCGAGTGGAACAGGCTGAAATGCACGCCACTCTCCATCTCGACCATGGGGTTGAAGTCCTTGACCGGCGCGAGCCCGCCCAGCCATCCCGCCTGGAGTATCCGGCCGCCGGCACGCGTGAGGCTGATGGAGTCTAGCAAGGCCGAGTTGCCGATCAAATTGAGGGTCTTGTCAAATTTGTTGTGGGGCACGAATTTCTGCGCCAGAGGGTTTTCTTCCAGGATGGCGTTCTCGACACCCATTTTCTTGAGCATTTCGAATCGCTCGGGTCTTCTCGTCGTCGCGGTCACGCGGGCGCCTGCGTCGACTGCGAGCTTTACGGCTGCTTGGCCGATAGTCGAGGTGGCGCCGCGGATGAGCAGCTTCTCGCCCTTTTTCACGTCCAGCACGGTGAAAATGCACGAGTAAGATGTGGACCACACTTCCGGCAAGGCAGCAAGTTGATCCCAGGGCAGGTTTGTCTTGATGCCCACGACATTGTCGATGGGCGTGTTGACGAACTCGCCATAGGAGCCCGGTCGGCTACGGCCCATACCACCCATGAGCGCAATGACTTTCTCGCCCTTCTGGAATTTTCCCGATGGATCAGCCTCGACAATGCCCACACATTCAAGTCCCGAAATGGGGTTCCATTCGTCCCATTCACCTCTGCGCATGTGCATCTCAGCGTGGTTCAGACCGAATGCTTTGACTTGGATGAGGACTTCATCTTTTGTGGGCTGGGGTTTTGGGATGGTCTTGTGTTGAAGGACAGAGGAGTCGCCGAAGGCGGTGATGACAATAGCGCGCATTGTTTCCTGTGAAGCCATGATGGATTATAGGTGTTTGTGAGTTTATTTTGGTTTTGCTGTTGGTTATTGATTGAGAGTCTGGATGTTCGTTCTCCCAAGAACAACGGCATACCATCTCGTCTATATATCTTCAGCAGCATCTTGACGACGTACTTACATTCGGAGAAGCATATCCAGAGCTGGGATAGCACAACAAAAACCGAAGCATTTCGATGGAAAGCGTATGCAGCTGCAAGGATAGGATGTTCCTCTTTTGGGCGTAGTGGTTCATTACGTAGCTCTTTTCCGGCGGCAGGAGTGGTAGCTTACTGAAGCTTAAGACTCGAGAATCTTTGTAAAAGCTCCAAATGCGTGTATTTCAGATCTTACACGGAAGGTATTCATTGCCGGAATAAGAGAAAGCCTGGTGACAACGTCAGTTGGGTGAGCTGTTTTCTGCCAGAATCGCTGACAAAGGATGCATTGGCGGCACTGGCTGCTTTACTTGAGTCTGACGTTGTGATACGAAATTAGGGGCAGGATCGCCCAGAGAAGCTGCTTAACCGCCCGCCTACGGGAAATCTCCTAGGTGCTCGCCTCTTTACCAGGCTACAACAGCAAGATATAATTCGTCGCTCAAGATACGCGACGCTCGAGCAAGCTTCTCATCAGTCCTCATGATCTTTTTCGACAGAAGCAGCTTCATTCCGGCACGGTTCTATCAGGCCTTCTCCAGAACCAACACACAAGCACACGTACCAACACTGTGCGTCTTTACCTGGGCAATCTTCAATGCAGCCCTATCGACCAACCTCTCCCACTGACTTCTCGTCCTCTCTTTCCCGCCGAGTAAGATTGCCATCGCAAGATCCTGCGTGGTAGCCTGCCACGGCGCGTTCACGTCCGGGATCACGACCTCGTCAATCAGGATTCTGCTGCCGCCCTCCGCATCCATCGCGTCTCTCACGTGCGCGAGAATCTTCAAGCACATCTCGTCTGACCAGTCATGCAGGATGCGGCGAAGGTAGAAAAACTTGGCCCCGTGAGTCCGCTGTGGTTGAGGGGTGAAGAAATCTTGTGCGAGAACCTCGACTCCAGCTGGAGTTTTGGACGATTTGGTGAGCTCGTCGATGGTGTCGGGGAGATCTTGCAGGACCACGTGGCCTGCGAGGTGAGGGTACTTGCTGAGCAATTGCGCGCATTGGTGTCCATGCCCTCCACCTACGTCGACGAAGAATGCCGGTTCAGTGTCTGCCGGAGTGGATGAGGCCAGTTTTTGCTGCAACGCTGCGCCCGTGTCGAGCACATCGAAATCCTGAAGCCAGTCTGCCGATTGCATGGCTGTCATGACCATTTGGAATGTGGCCCAGTGCTTTGGGTTTGTCTGCATCCATTCGAACGCAGAGAGCGCCGTCTGATGACCGCGTTGGAAAGGCGTGTTGGTATTGGAGTCGATGTCTTGGTACTTCGTCGAGGCCAGAAAGGATGGAAATGCTAGAATCGCTGGGCCATTGGTTTCAAAGCTAGAGAAAGATCAGAGTTCGCCTTGTTTCATCCTGACCTGGAGTGACGAGAACAGGAGAGAACACTTACGCCTGGCTGAGAACAGCTCGACCATGCGCACTCCCAAAAATATGGGTGAGTTTGCTCGCTCCGTACTGACCAGGCGCAGGATTCGAGACATATCCCATCGAAGCCAGGTATCGCAGGAGTCTCTCTGCAAATGAGTTTTGATGTCAATCTACCCCAGTGCCTCATGGCGTAGAGGTGCGCATTCGATGGGGGCAACTTACCGAACAAATCTGCAGATGCTCCCTCATTCTCGGCCAACTCTTTCGCACTGAACGCTCGAGCACCACCACCGCCCTTTGTTAGCTGGGAGAAGATATTGGCCTCTACGCCCACGTCCAAGACAGCCAGTTCAAGATGCTGTAAGAATCGCCACCACAAAGGCGCGCAGTTTAGCGCTGACAGCCTTCCCACACCAATCTCGGAGTCAAAAGGGTTCTCTGCTCACCGTGTTGTACAGCCTCAAAACGGTATCGTGGGGCGTCTCCAACTGATACTGTACGTCCCTGATGGCGTCGAGTATGCGATAGCGTTGAACCTCATCGACCTCACCGGCTTTACGAGCCAACGCCTGGAGCTGAGACTGTATAGCTTCCATGCTGTCCCCTGTGAATGTCGATGTCGGAAGCTGGATGGCGATGGTGATGTTATGTGAACGGCTCCGTAAGTGTTCTAACAGGTTTAGTGCTGGAATCTTTCGAGACGAGTAAGAAGTCAAAACTACATTTCTCTCTAGAATCTATTCTAGATGATGGATAGCGGGCTATCTTGATCTATCTGAGGATGTGAGAGAGAGGAAACCCTCATTCAATGTCGAACTTTTCTTCTCTTAAATATTCTCTCTTCCTACCTACCTGTAGATAATCAATCCGCCCTTCTCCATGCTCCCACTGTTGACCGACATCTCAAGGAAATAAATACGCAGGTCCGGGGGGCCTCACAATCCACATGAGAATATCGTGCGGTACTAACCATTTCCAGTTTCTCGACGGAACAGAATACAATGTCTGCCTGAAAGCCAGGCTCGCTGACCATGGGGCCATGGGGTCTCCATGGGGTCCCGACCACCATGAATCACAACGGCACGAGAGCTTTGAGCTTAAGGCCGCCGTGAATTATGGCAGCGAAGGGTCACAAACCTTCCGGTCTTCCGCAGGCTCGCATTATATGAAAGAGAGGATGACTTCTGGTTAGAGAGAAAGAGCGATAGACATCAAGTAAGCGCTCGACACGTGATCATTTAAACAAGCTACATTGTTCTGCGAGGTGTAGCTGGCTACATCTCCTTGGTTTTCATATCCAGGAACGAACGCGGTTTTATCTCACGGAGATCTTTCTAGCGTCTTTGTGTGCCACTTTTCCCTCTTCTGTCACCAGCCGACATTTGGAAAAACGGAATTTTCCTCTCTATGCCACAAGAGAAGTGGGCTATTTGTGCCCTCTCTGGTGTTAATGAATCTAGACTCACATCCCCAGAAAAGTGGTGTCGAGGTGGGTCGGTTAATCCAGGGATTTAAAAATCTCCGCTGCGGAATTCAACCAATGAAATTTGCCAAGTCGGTCGCCTGCATTTACTAGAATTTCGTCCGCTACGGGAGCACCTTCTCAGGACTTCCAAGCTATTCACATCTGCTCCGGCTGGTGGTAGCAGCGAATCGCGCTGTGGAGCCAGGAAGGAGCGATACAGACGGCATTACCATTTATCTCTCAGCCAGACACCTAGCTTTCTATTCTACCAACATGCATATTACACACCTCATACAGTGTTCTATCTCCTTACCTCCACAGCGTGGCGCCAGCGAATCGTACCACATATGTGACCAATTACTGCAGGACCGAATAGTCTCTCTCTATGTCACGGGGCCTCCAATAAACTAACACTGATTCAAGCATCGTTCTGAAAGGTAGAATTCCTAAGTTGACCTTGCAGCTGTAGACTATTTACCTGCTGGCTGTCTTTCCTTATTTCCATCATAATTCCATGAGTTGGAGTTCAGAAAAATTTCATTACGGAGACAGAGCACACAGTATCGTCCACCTTCAGAGACAACAAACTCGCATTGAGCTATCCCCCGACGTTTGCACCTTCCCGAGACGATGCAGCTTTTCTTCGTCGATAGCAAAGCAAAATTATCGAGAAAAGATCACGAGCTTCGAGATGCTGCGGTGCGCTCGCATGCTGCGAGGTTTTCTCATCGGTACTCAAAACGGTGGATCAATGCAGAATCGAGGTCACCACCTCGTCCCTCGATTGAGGCACAGCGGACGCGCATAGAGTCCATCGAGATATCCGACTATAATACCTTAAAAGAGACGGGTTGCCCATCGCTTGTGCAGCATTGCTTGGATGAAAATAATGCTGTCGTTGAGGCTGATCCTGATGCCGATGCGGTTTGGTCTGCAGCTGAGATCATGCTTATGCTTATGCCACAAAGCGTTCTGATCAAAGGACAATCAGACCCGTTCGATACATTGCCAGTTCAAATTGATTCGAAGGCGCACGAACTCATTTTATACTGGAGGAATAACTATCTCTTCCCGCGACATCGTGTGAATGCAAAGACATGGTACCAAAGTGCGAGTGCAGTCTCGGACTGGCAAGATGCAAGATGGTCTTTATCGGATCAAGGCCTCGGGTACGCTCTGCTCGCGCAAGTGGGCGCCTCGATAGCCCTGGAGACAGACTCCAAACAACTTTTTGAGTCGACACTGAAATATTCACAAAAAAGTACTATCGCTCTTCGCAACCGACTGGGCAACAAGGAAGACGACTTGGACTCCACTAGACTTTTCCGACATGTGGCCCTCCTGCAAGGCGTCGAAACATACGCTCGCAATCGGGCGGCTGCATTGACTCATGGGAAAATGCTGAAGCGTCTGCATGACGCCTGGCTCCTGCGGGGAAAGAGGTTCGATATGAAGTTATTGTTGTTGACCTTGTACGCGGACGTGCATATGGCCATCACATTTCTGGTTCGACCACACTTCAAGCCCTCAAAGAAGCTCGTTTTGGCCTTCTACGAAGCCAGTGGTGCTCCAGCTAGAGAAGAATGCAACTTGCGCAGCAGTCCCAAACAACATCTGAGCGATGAGATTACAGACACAAAATTGGAGGACATTTTTCTCATGTGGACCCAAACGCTTACGATTACATCTTTTTATGCCCGAAGACTATGGACCTTCATGAATCAACTCAATGTGGTCAATCACATTTTAGATGTGGAAGAGGAGATCAATTGCCAGCATAACTCAGCAAATGCAGTGTTCCTCAATAGAAAGGCCTATATTTCGCTGGCAGCACTCTTCCTAATCCGCTTATCCACTCTACCGGAACATTTTGTTGCAAAATCTCACTTCACTGCTCACACAGCTCTTCTAAGCAGACTGCGCTATCATCTCGAAATCAGTGACAGCTTAGGAGGCGAGCACGTTTACTCAAAGGCAAGATTATGGGCGTTATTTGCCGGAGCACAGTCTGAACATCAAGCGGCTCTGTTAAACAGGCAACCCCATACATTGGCCTCTGGAGGCTGGTTCAATTTACAATTGGCGAAGCAATTGGAGAGTAGTCAAATTCTGAGCTGGAACTCTGTCAAAAGAATACTGGAAGACTTCATATACTTCGAGATGGTGCCGGATCCGTCTGAGTGGCTTCCTGAACTGTTAGTTGGAATAGTGTAAGGGAGCCCAGGTGTTCATCAAGCATGGAATCAAATAGAAGTTGCAAGCATCAGGCTTTGGGATGTATCCGGGCCTTCGATAAAGCATCTCAGCCCCCGATTATTACACTATCTGCGTTATCTGGAGAAGCCCTTGTGGTCTCAACCGAAACTCAGAGCAGTTTCTTAATACCCGCTGCAATCGCCCAGGGGTTCGAATCGTTCAAAAAGTGCCCTCCTTCGATAATGCTCACATCTGCGTCCGGTAGGTCTCGCTTGAACGCCTCGGCTCCTGGTGGAATGAAGAATGGATCACTCTTGCCCCATACCGCGACAAGCTTTGGCTTGTATTGTCGGAGGTAAGCCTGCCACTGCGGGTATGCTTTGACATTCGTTTCGTAGTCCTTGAGCAGGTTATCGAGTTGGATTTCGAGCGCTCCTTCTCGGGACATGTAGTAGATGTCGAGGTTGGCTCCATCGGGCGCCACCTGAGAAGGAGATTCCACCCCAAGTGTATATGCACCAGCCAGACCCTCGGGTGAGAAAATGTGCTTGAGTGGCTCACGATTTGCTGGGGATGGGTCGGCCCAGAATTTCCGGATACCCGCAAAGGCCGGGGAAAGACCCTCGTCGTACACGTTGCCGGATTGTGAGAAGATACCGGTAATCCGCTCGGGGTGTTTGGAGGCAATCAACAATCCAACGGGGGCACCGAAATCGAATATGTATATGGCGAATTTTTCGAGCCCAACCATTTCGGTGAACTTGTCAATTGTATTAGCCATATTGACAAAGGTGTAGTCGTATTCATTCGGGGTCGGGCGAGACGAATTGCCAAATCCTGGATAGTCAGGCGCGATCACGTGAAATTGATCAGCAATTAGAGGGATCAGATCGCGGAAGGTATGAGAACTTGAGGCGTGACCATGGAGGAGGAGTATAGATGGAAGAGATGGATCCCCGGCTTCGCGATAAAAGATGTCGAGGTTGTCAACCTTGACCGTCTTATACTGAACGGTAAGAGACATGGCAGATCAAGTGGTTTTAGAGTTGTCTTGCTTTCGGAGTCTGTGGTGTGGACAAGGGCTCGTGCATACACGATTGTTAAGGCAATTGAAGTGAACGGAATCTGATAATGTGCACGTAATGATCTTTATACCTTGAGGCGATTGTCACGTATTGCATCAGCACAACACTATCGCCGTAAATGCCTTGCGAACTGCCGCTAAAGCGGCTAGATGTCAGGTGGAAGAAACATTGCGAGCGTCATAGGTGGACTATAAGCTGAACCATCGTGCAGCAGGGGTTTAGAAATAGAACAGATGTAGTTGCGAGTGTCATAATCAATTCGGCGAATAGGCATGGCGAGCTCTACCTCGCCGCCACAGACACTTTGGGTTGATTTGACTAACGCAGACAGCTACGCGAGTCTGGGGTTGCTCAGAGAGATCTTGTCTCTTTCTACCGTTAACGCAGAATATCAACTTGAATGATCACACGACTTATTATTGACCTAGCTCTCCAAAGCAAACACCTTTGTTGGCTTGGGCGATACACACATAGACCTCTTAACTATATGGAATTACTGGAACTCCCATATGAAGTACAACGCTTGAGATTATATTTGAGTTGATGGAATAAGTACCTTCCGTAATCCACTTGACCAATGTCGAGCATCTGTCGTGATCCATTTGAAGCCCGAAGCCAAAAACTTTCAATATCTCTCACAAAAAATCACCGTGTCCTCGTCATCTCGTCTCAGGCTTCCCACTGCCACGTTGAGTCTCCTTCCTGATTCCGAAGGTGTCAATGCCCTTATCTCGACGAAGATTGACTTCCAACTGTTCCTAGCCTGTATGATTCTATAATCTCGCTGGCGTAGCGCCAAAATCACGATGTGGAACTAACTCGTTGACTGCATGCAATTTGCAACAAAGGCACGCAATGCAGATACGTAGTGTCTAAGGAGCAGCGCTAATTATGGCTCGAGCTGGTCTGAAGTCAAGGAAAATTCACCCCAGGCGTTGATACTCGACCAGTAAAAGGTCTAGTGAACAACTAATGCGAGGGGCTTCAGGCGAAAAGCTTAAATTTTGAACATGGGTACAACATACCGAAAGCAGAAAGTATAGCTCGACGGTCTTTTGAGAAGTATCCACGGATGACGCAGTGACCTTTTCCAACAGGTGATTTCAACTTTCCGTCCGGGCTTTAGATTGGACTTTATGAAGGCCACGGTCATGTCTACGAGCTTTCATCGTTGCTGGAGCAGGCCACTACGCAGGGTGTCTGAACTCTTAGGGAGAATTACCAGGCCAATCTCCCGCTTGCGAAATACACCTCGCGATTCTACGTCCCAACAGTAATATCACGGTATTATTTCTAGCTATTAACACTTCCTCTATCACTTAATACGTCCCTCAATACCACATTTATTCTAGCTCTGTTTATATCTATCTACATAAATTCTCGTCTTACCTTATCTCATCTCGCCCGTAGAAGGTACGTAAGAAAAACGGTACAGTATAATTTCGAATATCAGACAGACACGCTAACACAAGCGCGTGCAGGGTCAGACTTGGGAACGGGGATTTGTACAAATTAAAGTTACAGTACAAGTATGTGCTTTCGCATTTCATCTTCTTTCGCAAGTTCCCAAGTTTCTCTCGGTAAAAACTTCAACCTCAACTTTCAATCTCAATCTTCATTTCGATTCATTCCAAAGATTTGACTGAAAACAATTCAGCAGGCAGGCCCCAAAAGACATCCTCTCCAGCCCAGGGGAGTTTCAATGAAACATCTTCTTAAGTCTTAGTCTTATCCTTTCCCACCGCGTCGCGTCGCTCATGATGCATAAAGTATGAGAAAAAGAGAACAAAAAGGGTCCATCAATCAGTCCGTTCACTCAATACAGGCCATGAAAGAGCACGCTCCTCTTGTGCTCCGAGTGTATGATGGTGGTGGTGTGTCTATGGCCACATGCTAGCAACGGCCTTGAGGCGATCAACCCCAAGCCCCCAATTCAAGTGGACTCCAGTAGAAAGAGTTGCAGAAAATCAGCTTCTTCCCGCGTCGTCAATCAAGGTCTATCGATTGTTGAAAAACCAGCTACTTCGTTTGTTACCTGAATCTCCTGCACTCAGGGCAGATATCGTCGGATTACCAGGACCGTTGACGCCGTCGGCACTAGAGGGTGCGCCACCTCCGCCACGTAGGGGTTTGGCGATTCGGGCTCCGGCGTTCATGAGACTGTTGAATCCGCCAGCTCCTCCGGCACCGCCAGCGGCCATATTCTTGGACGAGATTTTGGCAGCTTCCAGACGCTCCTTGACAGCAGCGAGTTGTGCTTCGAATCTATGACAAGAGTCAGTTTCAATTTCAACGGTCACATTAAGAATTGACACGTACCTGTGGTTCGCGGCCGTCAGTTTGTCCTGGCTATCAGACAACAAACTCTCCAGACTCAGAATGCGTTCATTTCGAGCAATCAATTTTCGCTCTGCTATAGCGACTTCCTTCTTCAGGCTCGTATTCTGATCCACAAGCTGTCTTTGCACCACAGTGAGTTGTTCGAGGTTTCGTTCCAGGAATGCCATCTTCTTTTGTTGCTGACGGTTGTTACTCGATCGGAGAACATTGTTGTACTGTTCTCTGGTTTCGTCTAGGGAGATCTCTAGCTCAACCACCCTTTCACATCGGTTCTGCAAGTCTCGCATGAGATTCTTCTTCATCACATCGAAGTCAGCCATCTGTTGTTGTAATGACTTGCTCGGAATTCCATTTGCCACAGCTCCATTTGCAACCCGAGGGTCCATGGACTTCTGCAGCTTTTCAATTTCTTGCGACTTGTGTGTCAATTGACTTCGGAGATCGCGTACAAGCTCGTTCTGAGTGTCTCGGCGATCTGCGTACAATTGCTCGAGTCGTCCTCTGACATCATCTGCATCTTCTGCGCCCAGCTTGCCTGTCAACAGGTCTTCGTAATCTTGTTGGACTGAGGCCAGTTTCTCCTCAAGGGCTGCCGTTCGGAGTTCATTGTCGTCTTCAGCACGTTCGGTCAGAGATTTCTCAGCCTGGCGGACCAGTGTTTGCGACTCAAGCAACTTAGCCCGCAAATCTTCCAAGACATGAGACGGGACACTTTCACCACTCAAACTGGCGGCGTGTAAAGCGTCGACTTGGTCGAGCATTTCTCGCATACGATTTTCGTTGTCGGAGAACGCTCGGTCACCAATATCAAAGTCCGCCATCATCTTGGCCATCTTTTCCTTCTTCTTGCGATCCTTTTCGTCAAGAGCAGCTGTCGTTTCTTTGGCGCTCATCTTAAGCTCTAGCAGCTGCTGCTTGACAGAGATCAATTCAGTCTCAAGCTCCGAGTTTGCGTCCTTCAGACTTTCCATGGTGATGGAATCCTCTTTGCTCTGGTACGACAACTTTTGCAACTCGAGTTGTGTCTTGTTGAACTTGTCAGCTATCGATTCATTCTCCTTGGTTGCTCGCATGGCACCCTCTTTGTATGATTTGAGCTCTTCCCTTGCTTCTTGGAGACTTCGTTCCGCATTGGCCGCCTGTGTTTCTTTTTCCGTAAGTTGGTCTTGAAGTTCGTTTTCTCGTCGCAGAAACTCTTCTCGTTCGTCTTTTTCCAGGATGATACTGGGCGTGCTCGATCTCTCACCAGCCCGGGAATCAGGTCTAGAAGGCGTATCCGATCGAAGGAGGTCTGAAGGCGCTCGTGATGGGGTTTCTGGTCTTGCTTTGGCATCTGATTTCTGACCCACACCTCCTAGCGGCGGTACCCATTTCTCTCTTGGCACAGTCTCTCCTTTTCTCCATAACTGGACTTCCGCATCGAGAGAGGATATGTATTTTTCGAACGTCACTGCTTGGTTCTGGACAAGCTTGAGTTGGCGTTTCAGTTCCGCAGGACTTAGCTCGGCATTGATCTTCGCCTTGTTCTTGATGGTCTTGGCTCGAATTCCGAATCGTAGCGTGCTGATAGTCTCGGCGTCGTTGAAGCTGCTGGGCGAGCAATTTATAATGAGAGTCGTCCTAGAATTACCTCCCAAACTTTCTTGCAGAATTCTGGTCAATTTCGAATCTCGATAGGGGACGTGGGTGGATTTGCCGTCTGTGAGGGCGTTGATGACCATTCCCAGGGCACTCAAACTTTTGTTGATCTTCTTTGCTTCCTCCAGGGTTTGTCCGCTCGCGCCAGTCTTGCCGACTTTTTCCGAGCCTGCCAAATCCACCAAGTAAAGCATTCCACTCTTGTTTGAGCCCGTGTTGATATCTCTCTGGTTTATGGTGACTAAGAAGATAGAATGTGATCGCGAAGATTCCGCGTTCATTTGGGTAGAAGCGGTGACTCTTGATCTTTGACCCAGATGCATGGCGGTATAGACTTCTTCCACCGTGTTGACATAAACCTCCCGGAGACCTTTGACATATGGTCCTTTCGGCCCTTCATTGATAGGCAGGTTGTCGGCAACAGGATTGAGTAAATCGCGTATTCGCTCCATGTAAATTTCGAGGTATGATATTCCGACGGTGTATTCGATTTGCGATGACCCGTGGACAAGAATCGCGTCAAAGATTTGTTCCGTGATACGCGGAATTATACCCTTTTTATCAAGATCCTCCATTTCTCCCATCATAGTATAAGATTTTCCGGCACCGGTTTGACCATAGGCGAAGACCGTACCGTTGTAGCCATTCATTACATCTTCGACGGTTGATCGGATAGAAAAGTCGAATATATCGGCTTGCTGCGAGGACATATCAAAGACTCGATCAAAGGTAAAAGGTGCATTGCTTTCGGAGGATTTGATCTGGACTGTGTCGTCCCCCGCGAATTGGACAATCGGTTGCCCGCCATTTGCGATTTCGTTTTTGTTTTGAGGACGAAAACGGGCAACAACTAAAAGACAGCGTTAGTTAGGACAAGGGAAGAGCCCAAGAGGATATCTCGCACCTTTGATGTTGTTGCCCCCTCCAGGGGGAACCGCTGGGGGGGTCCTAGAACGCACGAGTTAGTTGAGATCTAGAAGTGCAGGAAGCCGACAAACACGTACGCCATGATTTAATTGGATTTGATTATTGTCAATCAGGCCAAGATGTGACCATCAGTCGACAGGTTCGCCCGAGACGTTGACGAAGAACGAATTAGAGGGAGACTGTCGCGGCGCACGCGGGTTTTCTCGATGCGGCGGTCAAGTTGACGACCCCGGCTCGAGGGTATCAACCAAATCGAAAGGTGGTGTTCCTGTGAAATTGATTACGAAAATTGCCCTGTGAGGTACCAAGGTATTCTCGCGGACAGCCAGATGTGAAAGGTTGACAAGTTGACTGTCTGCAGACGCGGCGAGGTGCAGGTGTAGTGGCAGGCGTGACTGCGGTCACTGTTTTCATCTGCCTTGTCCCTGTTTTTCGACGCGCCAATCCCTAACAATCTTGGCTAGGGCGGTGCTGTGGGCATAAACGCCTGAAACTGCCGCCTGGTGCGTGTTCGTGGCCCCTGTAAGCGACAAATTAGACGCGCCTACCGGATGATTTACGGAAAGCCATCTCGGAGGTGGACCGGCACTCGACCTCTTGACTGTCCCTACCAGTGGTTTTGCTCTTTACACTTTTCAGGCCTCGGTCACGTCAACGACCATCCAAGCACGGTAACTACTCGCTGCCTAGGTGCCTAGGTAGTTGTGCTAGTACATACAGGATCTGGATGTGTTTACTAATGCCCTTCAAGTTACGCCCCGACGCCCTTCCAGCACTCCGATGGCAGTGAAAAAGTTAAGTATTTCCCAGACGAGATCCCTCTTAAACACTTCCTTGTCATGGAAAAGGTTTGATAAAGAGAGCGCTCAACACTTTGATACCCAATTATGGCGGCTGCACAGACTCAGTCCCTCTATTCCTCCCTCAACCTCACCCACGACGTGACAAAGACCTCGTCCGGTTCAGAGGTTCACAGCTACATATCCGACCTTGGCCCCGACAAACCCATATTGACCTTGATTCATGGATACCCTCAGTCTGCTTACGAGTGGCGCCATGTCAGTTTCTTCTCCCCCAGAGTATTGAGTGGAACAGGGACGGAGGAACCACAGCCACTAGAAACATAGGCATGTCTGCTATAGAGACGCAAGACTGACCAGACATCAGGTCGTTCCTCTCTTGCATGGCAAGATCTCGCTGTTCGTACCCGAACTCCCAGGCTATGGTATCTCCACCCCCATAATCGGCGATTTGACCAACAACACCAAACGATCGGTGGGGACTGCACTGCTCGAAACCCTTGCAGCGGTATTCAAGACAAAGTCCGCATCTACTCCTCGCATCGTCATCCTAGGAGGCCATGATCGCGGCGCGCGGATCTGCCACCGCCTGTCCGTCGACTTCTCGCACCCCCCGTCGAGCTCGCCGTCCTTGTACAAAGACCTCAACTTAAACGTCGTAGGTACCATTCTCCTCGACATTGTGCCCACACGAGAGCAATGGACCGCTTTCTCCAACCCAGCCATCGCACAGGGCTATTTCCACTGGCCTCTGCTGGCAAACGCGCAGCTGGCGACGGACATGCTCTCCGCATACGGCGGTGCAAAGTGGGCTCGCACCGCACACACACGCATCAGCGGTCCCAATCCCAAAGCCCTGGAACGCATCAAAGCGCACAACGCGCTAGACATATACGCAGAGTTGTTCGACAAGAAGGAAACGCTATACTATTCGGCGTTGGATTATGCAGCCGGCGCGGCGCCCGAGGCCACCGAGCAGGATGAAGATCAAACTCAGGGACGCAAGGTAGGTGTGCCGCTTTTGGTCATGTTCAGTTCGGCCAATTTGGGTGCGAGGATTGATGTCGCAGAGGTTTGGAAGGGGTGGGTTGGCCAGGGAGTAAGATATGAAGGGGTGGGTGTTGGGGAGGGATATGGACACTATTTGCCCGAAGAGGCGTTTGATATCGTGGTGCCGAAGATAGAAGAGTTTTTGAAGAGCGTGCTTTGAGGTGCCAGCAGATTACACACTTTGATATTGCGAAAGCACGTAGTCAATGATTCCATGTGACCATATGCGACAGAATATATCACTAGCACCTACAGATTCACTACGCATTGCACGGTCCTGCCAAAGAATGGAAGATCTGGAAAGGGAGACAGAACTAAAGTTCGATGCATTCTCAAGCACGCCATCATCTTGCTCATTGCACTGCCTACTACTCAGCTAACGTGGACACTGTTCAAGCCCAGCAATCTGTATCTCACCAAAGCTCCTCTTGTGATACACTTGACCTAGCCACTTTCTGTGCTTGATTTTCCAATCCTCCTCGACTTATCCTTCAAGTTCCAGCAGACCCAGGCATAGGTCTCGATGTCTGTTCTCTTCTTTTGTCCTTAACAGCGGTTCTCTTCTCGACCTTGATTTTCTTCGCTTCATCCAGGACCTGGGCAGTGCCTAGTCAAGCGTACAGAGTCCAATTCCTCCAAGCGCCATGGTGACATGCTCCTTCCCAAGCACCCCCTGAGATCATACATCTCAAAGTGTCCGCTGTAACAAGCTGTTCCAATCATGTTTCTGGCAGGTACGGACATGAGCTCACTCCAATTCGAATTTCCGTTGAACAAGTCTCCCTACAGCGCTGTGAAGCTTCGAAGCCTCTCCAGTCAACTGACTCAAATGTTTTTCGTACTTCGGGTACTTAGTTTCTGTAATAGGGATTATGACGATGTCTTCTGGGCGAGGCACGGGTTGGTGTCATTTTCGCTGTGCGAGTAGGTGAAGGTGGTGGCCCGCTGATGGTAGATGAATTGCCATCTTCATCGCTAGGCGATATCGGCATGCTCAGCAGATGACTAAAGCGATCAAGGACTTTCGCGCGAGCTGGCAGGAAGCAGATGGTTAGTTTGATGTCTAGGGTTTTCATAGCGAGAATAAATTGCTTACCCAGAACCTTTTCACCTGGCAGATGCATAACTGGCTGAGTGTCGTTTGCGCGGGCTTGGGCTGCGAGCATTTCACGCTTTAGTTCCAACTCAATATCTGGATGGTTGGCTTTCGATGGGTGAACAACTTTCAGAGCGTCTATGTGGATCGTTTCCAGGCTTGCGAATTCCGCCGTCATATCCAGTGCCACTGCTCTGTGCGTTTTGATCAACTCAACCCACTCGTCTCTGTCTTCTGACATGGAGATCCAGAAGTCGATGTGCTTAACGACATACGTCTGTAGAGGCTGGAGGTAATCAGCATTGAATAGAAAGCAGAGGAACTCATGACTGGGAATGGTGGGATCGTGGCAAGAAAACAGTGCTCTGAGTTGTTCATCGCCAACAACTTGAAGCCTGGGCACAAAAGACAATTCCCAAGTAAATACAGATTTAGGAGAAGTAAGTCTGGTTGAAGCTCCGAATCTCGTGCTTGCTGGTAGAGGGGGCCATCGATGCCGCGAGGTGGTGAGTACAGCCAGCGATAAAAGAACTCGAAGACGACTGGGTCGATGGCAAACAGCTTGACTTCTTTCGATTTACCCTCAAGGAAGCCGCCATTGAGCGCGCTTTCGAAGTACTTCGATGATGCATACAGTAGGTTTTTGTGCGCGTCAAACAGCTTTGCTCCCAGGCCCACGACAATGGTCACAATCTCTGTACCAAACGCCACGATTGGTGGCGACCATCCAGAAATTGCCGGAGAACCTGGAGCTGCCATGTTTCAAGACGGAGAATGAAGTCTTGGAATGGAGAGGTGTTGAAGAGTGAAGTGTTTGGAAAGAAGGTGAAGCTTAGAGAAGAAATGAGGAAAGAGGAGGTAGTATAGAAACCATCTGAGAAAGGAAAATGTGGAAGCGAAAGTGAAGTGACCAAGAAGTGAAAGAGTAAATACTCAAGTCGGCTGGAAACATGGGCTTATTTGACCGTGAACCAGTATGATGATTCTCTAACCCATTTCGTTCTATGGGGAGGCGTGCGCGATGGTGAGCAGTACTTCAAGGAGACCTGTCGACTGCGGTCCATCGTCTCTTCCCGGGACTCCTCTCCCGCCTTATGGATGACTCTCCACCCCAAAGACCTCTTTGGCTTGCACTGCGAACAGGAAGCAGATGAGAGTCTGATTTTCTCTCAGCACCCGCAGAATCGAATTCGACTCCGGCATCTCCCCACAGTAGTAAATCTTCCTGAATGCTGTCGGACCTTGTACCGCTCCCCGTGCTAGGTGTTACACCCGCCTCACTTGAGTCGGCAGTCTCGTCTCTTGAGTATCGGCTGCCTTTCCGCCACAAACCTGTGGCTGGTTCTGATGGACCTACGGCGTCTGCGGCGTAGGATCGTTGACTCGAGCTTCTAGCTAGCATCAACGGACCGGAGCTTCGAGGAGCGAAAGATTCACCTAGGGTGAATCCTTCAGGTGAGTCTGCTCCCACAGCCCGACGGCTGGCAAATGCTGGCGACCTGCCCAATCGAGGTGAGTTGAGTCCCAAAGGATTTGATGCACGAAGATGCTCCGTGGAGGCAACAATCCTCATGTCATAGTCATCAGAGATGGTTAGATCGAGAGAGCCTCTCCGGCGTGTTGGCGATGATGGTTCCAGAGGCGGGTGTTGGTTTTCTTTTCTAATTGCCATGGACAAGGACGACAGACCAACATCGTGCAATGCAGGAGCACCCGTCAGGAGTCTGATTAGAGCATTGCAACCGGCTTGATGAGACACCAGAATGACAACTAGATACTCGTCTTCTTCCTGGGTCTCATTCTCGTAGTACGCGATCATTTTCTGCAAGCCGTTGCGGAATCTGCGATGCATTTTGCCCCATTCCTCGTCGTTGGGGCCACCGTCACCCCAATCGAGAGGCTCACCTTGGCTGTCCCAGTCACGGTCAACTTGTACACATGCATCTCGTGCATGTGCCGTGAATCCTGGTGGGATTTTGTCTGATGAGCCCAGAGCATACGTTGGTACAGGTGGACTGTAGCCGACTGGTCGTTGTAGAGCCTTGTTCAGAATGCGAGCGCCATTTGCTAATTCTGTTCCAAACGACGTGTTACGTGGACGCTTCGAAAAAGAATGACCGGCGGCGGCCATGGCTCGCAACCCGGTCTTTTCGTGCACTGGCGCTGACTCGTTCTCTTTCTCTTCCGGCACATTGATATCAGGCATATTGAAATTAACCGAGGCGGACAAATCTGCTCCCTTGATTTCCTCCTGTGGCTTCTGTAAGACCATCTTTGCCTGCGAGACGAGTACAGCAGAAGGGGGTGGATAGGCTTCCTCGTAATAGCTCGGAGACTGCCACTCTCCCAAAAAGGCATCGATACGCAATCTGCAAGTGTTGTATCCAAGAGAATTTGCGTCTTCCTTCTCTTTGTTGTCCACTTGTTCTTGAGAAATGGCGTCTGATTCTTTTGCTTGGGCAAAAATCTCTGGTCCTTCTTCCGTCGGAGAGAGATTCGAGACTTGACGGGACCTCAGACGTGGCCGAGCATGATTTTGAGGATGCTGAATGCCTGCGGCTATGGCAATTGATGTCTGAACACATCGCAGATATGGAGAGCTGTGGATGATAATCTTGCGCTTCTTTCGAGGATGATCTGGACCAGCATCTTCTTTGCCTTCGGCTTGAAATTTGGCCTGGCCATCCAACTTGTCCAATTCATTGTTGATCCTCAAGCCCAATGTCTGACATTGTACCCATCCACCGTAGGACAAGGGAGGGTCATAGGGCGCCTCGGCGGTTGCAGCCCAATTCCGATCTGCTTGATCAAGCCGTGCGCCATGGCTATTTAGAGAATGTTAGCTGCGAATTCAGAAGCACAAGATGGCTGCACTTCATACCGGGCAATGCAAATGACGGCAGGTTGCTTCCCCATGGTGACGATATCTAGGATACCAATTCAATCGACACTGTTAACACCATGAAATACGTTGCAGTAACTCCAGAGAACACGAGAGGCTTCAGTAATAAACGACTCGAGGGCAAAAAGAAGACAAAGCAATGCGACGGATCAACCCTGGGGTAACATCTTGAGCAGAGGATAAGGTACCAGGAGGCTGGCACTCTGGTTTGTTTGTTTGACTGCAGTAAGAATTAAAAAATGTATTCAAGTTTGGATCATCATGATGTCTGATGCAAAAGCCTCTAGGCGTCGGTGAAGATCACTGGGGGACAGGCTTTTTTTGGGCGGCGGTAACCGTTCCGTCACCATTTACGAGGCGTGCGAGGTCATTGTAACTCCCCATTGACAGGTCGGACCGTCTGCCACTTTGGCAAACACCGAGGCTCGTCACTGGCAGAAATTTTCCACTTGGGCTGCACGGGTACGGGTACGGGTGGTACGTACTCGACGCAGGGGGCAACAATGACTTTCGAAGAATTCTTTATACGCATAATTGAGCACTGGCACCTAGGTACGGAGTAGTTTGCAGATGAAGCTCTCACCGACATTGTTGATCAACCACGAGGCATCGGACATTTTTTTCGCCGACATATTGGCATGCTTCTGCCGTCAATTTCGTTTCGAGATTGACCAAGACGAACAGGCGATATCATGGTTCGTGAATAATTCTCCGAGCGAAATGACTTCGGCTCGCAAGATGAACCTGAGGAAAACTCGTCAAGTTATGAAATCCATGGTGAGGAAATGGTGCTGCGGACGCGGGCACCAGATGTGGCTAGTGAGCCAGGCCAAGTCAAGGTCTGGCCATCGAGTCATCCATCCCCATGTGCCTGCACCAGCCTTTGGAGCGTTTCATCCCGGTGGAGATCTGCCGGGCTTCCCTCTGGTAGGGCTTGCGGGCTTGCTCGGGGGCCTGTCAAGCGGCAGTATGAATGAATAAAGTCTGAACGAAGCTCTCAAGCCTCCCTAGCCTTCCCTGACACGGGCCTCGTTTAGCGAAAAGGGATTGACGGAGCCCTTGCAGTGGTGAATTCAGCACACCAGCCTCACTGTTTAGGCACCCAAATCCTCGAGGTTGATGGAGACACCAATCGACGGCATTTCTGGCTCTTGTCATTCTGTTCTCACGTCAAACACGACCACCGTCTTCTCCCTGCCAGCGCATCTGGTGCCCATCGTGCTGTGAAAGTCTGAAAGAATGGTTTCAAGGTCCTGTTGCCATCCCTAGTCACTACCCACTTCACCCACTCGATTCTCCGCAATAGCCAAAGACCGTCTTGTGCATGCTCGATTTAGTGTGACTCTGTTCCTGACGATCTGAGTGGTGGCTGGTGGCTGCTTGCACAGGAGTTCGTCGCTTCATCCAATCTGATCGTTCTTGCCCGTGCTGCCCCTTGCAGGTCATGCATTCTGCCTTGTTCCTCCTTGGCTGTGGCTTGCACTGGTCCATGTCTAGCTCAGAGCCAGTCGACTCTCCGTTCTCTTTCTTTTGTGTTTCAAAGTCCTCGGTCGCCTGCATGATTCCCACTGTCCAACATTCGCATCCACACCTCGCTCAACTTTTCTCATGTTCAGAGTCTCATCGAGATGGATTTGTCGGCATCGTGGGCAATGTGCGCGGACACTCGCACCAGCCCGTCGTCATTGTCCCTCTTGCGACACTGAGTGTTTTCGCTTGCTCCGTTCCGCCCACGATAATCGAGATTTCGTGCCGTCTCTCGCTTCTTGTTCCTGCATCATGTGGCTGTCTTTGGCCCTCCTTTGGGCTCCTCTTATCCAAATTGGCATCAATTCGCCGTCATGGTTTTTTTCGTTTACAAAAAGTCCCGGCCCCATTCGGCTTCGAGGCTGGCTATTCAAGCCAGATCCCCGTAATTACATAGCCATCGTCCCATCCCAACCGTCCGATCACCCACTTTCTCCCGCCCCGTCCGCGCTGACATGGTGTGGGAAGCCTGAGGGCTGTCTTTTTTGAGGGCCAAATCCAAGCCAGAACATCTGCCCAGCTATTGGTTCCCGCTCCTCCTTGCCATCTGAACTTGTCTTTATTGGTGTACCTGGGCAAGCTCCCGATTTACATCGTACTTCCCTGTCCTTTCTTCTATCAAACCTCCAAGCTACTGCAGTGCAGACTACTCGATTTTTCCCCTGCTTGACTTTCTCACTGCCGGTTCTGTTGTTTGACATTCCAGACCAGCATTCTCTTCTTTGACAAATTCAATTCTTGTGTTTCCCTCTCATCCATCATCCATCATCCATCTCGCGAACCTAGATATTCTTACGACTTGTCCGCTCTCCCCCTCACCCCTTCGACATCTCAGCACTCTTTTCTCGCTTAGAGAGGGGAACTTGGCTCGGTTTCAGGATTCTGGCATAGGATTTCTTCCCATCGAAACCTCTTTGAAGTATTACGACGATTCGACGACGTGCACATCTTTGCGCCATCCAGGCTGGCCTGGCGATCTAATCTTTGTCTTTCCCTTTGCCACCTTGAGCTGGATTGTTTGACTCAATGCTGCTCATCAGCGCCGAAAGCAACCATCTGTCTTCATGACTCTCTTCGACCATACTGGTCTACCGCTCTGGGTTTACATTGTCATTATTGCAGTCGGTTCAATTCTGCTCTTGGTCATCTTAGCTGTCGCCCTACGATGTTGGTTGATACGACGAAATGCCAAACGGAATCAAGAGGCGAACAGTCTCACCGGTGGCCCAATTCGCAGGGTCACCCTGAGAAGAGGGCGAATGGTTCCCAGTTCTCAACATCTCTCCCTCACGGGTTCCAAATTTGGCATGAGGCAATTCGGGATGCTGGCAGACAATGAGTCGACTATGACCGGCCGAAGAAGTCCCTTTGAGTGGTGGAGCACTATCATGGACAGGTCACAGTCTCGACAAGATCGAATGTCACAAATAGAGACTGGCTCCATCTCTACTCGACCTGCTTCAAGAGCTACGACTATCGCAACACGGAGAGAACTGCTTAACGCCACACCCACCTTGACTCCAGAGAAAGAGAAGGAACCGGTTACTACAACCTGGGAGATCACCATTCCTTCGCCACTGCCCTCCCCATCGCCATTGGGTCCGAACAGGAACACCAACTTTTCACGGTCTTTCAGCAATCGTGCCCCTTCTTCACCTGTCGCACAACGATCACAACTCACCTTA
This sequence comes from Cladophialophora exuberans, assembly GCA_030068005.1. Lineage (NCBI taxonomy): Eukaryota > Fungi > Ascomycota > Eurotiomycetes > Chaetothyriales > Herpotrichiellaceae > Cladophialophora > Cladophialophora exuberans. Next base: position 40,191 of record JANSVK010000151.1, read on the forward strand.
TCAAGGATATCAGAGCGCTCGCCTCATCATTCGATGATTAGTACAGCCAACAGTCCCACAAATATACCTCATGGTCGATCTTCTCATCACTCAGCCATTAACCCTGTGGACAACACCCCACTACCTGGACCAATGCCGCAACCTAGTCCAACTACTCCGAGATCAATGACACTCACTGTTCCCCCTCCAGCAGTACGATCATCACAGACACTTCAAACCTCTCATTCGGATACTGTTTCCCCACCTACTTCGATGCCCTCGAGCAGGCAAAAGAGTTTGCGTGAAAGTGGTAGTGAGCAAACACCTCGATTATCACCGCCTAAGCCAGTGGCCAGTTCAATGCTTCCACCAGGATCACAATCGAGTACTCCTGAACGCTACCCTCCTAATTCGTTCTACCGTCAACCAAATCCGTCTCGTCTTCACCTTACACACTCTCGGAAAGCCAGTAGTGCATCTTCTAATTCAACGTCTGAGGCTTATTTGCCCCGGCAATCATTTTCCAGTTTCGGTCCAACCGGTATATTCTACGAGACACAAGTTCCACAATCTTACAATCGATCAGATTATTGGTCATCAAGGGGAGACCTGAACGACGTCTCTCCCAACGGAAACAGAAAAAGTGGCTCGGGAACACCTCGCTCAGTCCATTCCCGTAATGTCAGTACAGATCAGGCCAGACGATCACATTCTTCACCTGACCAAGACTCAGGTCAAGAAGAGAACAGGATGGGTATCGTGACAGTACCTGGCAAGCGGAACACCAAAGTTTTACGCAAGAAGTCACTGAAACGAATGCAAATGCAAGTTGCCACTTCAATTGGGGCATAAAGCGGACACAGTTTCACTTGACGACGACGAAATACGCTGCTCTCGGCGAATGAGATGTATTACCTCCTATGACGACCAACTCTTCTCACACAACAACTCTCCCTCTCATCAACTCGCCGAGATCATACATGACCATTTTGGAGCACACACAGTTTTTATACATTTTTGCTTTGTTTTTCAACATTGAATCGATACCCGAACCCCTCAAACTTCTGGAATATTTGTCGCTGTCTCTGACGCACCTGGGGCTGGAGATCTATCTACAAAGTCTGAGACTTTTCGATGGCATTACAACTACTCCCCACCATTATATTCTATTTACAACACGGGTCGCGAATCCAGAACATGGCCCTGGCAAACCACAGGGCCACAAATTCCCTTTATTTTCTCGACTGGATTTAACGGACACACAACAACGACTCATGTTTGTTTTGTTTTTTCGCCGCTCAGGGGCAGCGGCATTTCTATATCTTGTTTTATGCCCCCATCGAAGAAAGGCCCTCAGTACAGAATTGGACCTAGGGACTGACCGGGACGAGAAAAAGACATTGTGGTTTTTTTCAAAAGAGAGAGCGCATGATGGCGGGTTTATTAGATCCCGCTGCTGCTCGTGTTCCTTGGGACTAGATGGGCTAGATACCGCCATATCTACGTATTTCTTATATCTTTTATAGCCAGAACCTTTTGCGTGGTCTCGGACCTATTTTTCGCTGTCAAGAAAGCGAGTTTTGATCACGAACACCAAAAAAATGAAAGAGAAAAGTTAAACTCTGGACAGGTTTACTCTAGTGATGTAGCTGGTTTCAACCTTCTCCCTCATCGCAACTTCGCGTATAGATGATAAGATGGATCAATTTCCAACTAGTAACGAGGTTTTGTCATATGGTATGGTACAACGCCGTCGCTATGCCCTGCAACAGCCACACAGAAGGAAGGTATTCTGTTTTCGGGTTCATTCACCCTTCTCTGTAACTTTTTTCCTTTCTCTCCGGCCCCCTTTTTCCCGCATGGGATCGTCCACCCGTTGCATGATCGACCACAGAACCCTAGGGTGCCCGGTCTCCAACCCCCCTGCACTCCACCGTCTTTTGTCTTTTTCAGCAGCTGCGAACCCTCCACCGCCACAAATTTTACGATGACAGCCCGAGCACCGAGCCCCGAGCCCATGGGTGCGCGCACGTCACACAACCCTGACGTGTTCAAAAAAGTGATCTGCTTATATTTTTGTACTCAAGCATTTTACTCGACGGTCTCGATTCTCTGGACAATCATCGCGGTGGCCGCGCCGCCGCCGTTGCAGATCGCCGCGCAGCCGTACTCGCCGGGGCTCAGTTGATGCAGCAGAGTAGTCAAGATACGCGAGCCGGAACTGCCCAGGGCATGTCCCAGCGAGATAGCACCGCCGAGAAGGTTCACTTTTGCGTTTTCGAGGCCGAGAATCTGGGTAAGATGATGTCGTCGGTTAGCAGATGACCTAGGAAAGAGCGTGGGGGATGGGAGATTTAAGGAGTTTGAAGAGAATATAATGGCAACAGCTGGCGAGAGTGTGAAGGAATTACTGTGCTGCAAGTCAAACTCACCTGTTCATTGGCTTTGATGACGGCAGCAAAGGCCTCGTTGAATTCCCAGATGGCAATATCTTCTTTCTTAAGCCCCGCGCGCTCCAGAGCGATCGGAACCGCTTTGGACGGCGCAATGGTGAAGTCGATCGGGTCGGTTGCTGCGTCTGCGGAGCTGACAATGCGTGCGAGCACCCGGCTGCCCGCGCCGTATTCCTGCGCGATGGCCTTGGAACCCAACACCAATGCACTGGCGCCGTCGTTGAAGGTCGAGGAGTTCGCGGCTGTGACAGTGCCTCCTTGTTTCACGAAAGCAGGCTTTAAAGTGCCGACCTTGTCTTTCTTGAGGTTGTTGTAGCCCTCGTCTTCGGAGATGACAGTGTCACCTTTCTTGCCCTTGACCGTGACCGGCGCGATCTCGTCTTTGAATTTACCCTCCGACCAGGCCTTCTGAGCACGCTCGAATGAGCGGATGGCATACTCGTCCTGGGCCTCGCGTGAGATGTTGTAATTCTTGGCCGTGTTTTCCGCGCAGTTGCCCATGTGGAATTGATTGTACACGTCCCACAGCCCGTCCTCGATCAGCCCGTCTTTCATCTGGATGTGACCAAACGGCGGGTTCTGCGCCGCGCGCGGCAGGTAGGAAGGGACTCGGGACATTGACTCCATGCCGCCTGCGACTTGCGCTTCGGCGAGACCCAGTTGAATGTTCTGTGCCGCGATGGCTACAGCTTTCAGACCCGACGCGCACACTTTGTTGATGGTTACGGCTTCAACAGTTGGAGCAAGACCCGCGAAGAGAGTGGCTTGTCGAGCTGGTGCTTGTCCCACGCCCGCGGAGAGCACGTTGCCCATGTATACATCGGTGATTTTGGAGACTGGAACTTTTGACTTCTCGATGGCGGATTTGATCGCCACAGCCCCCAGCTGCGGTGCGGACATGCTCATGAAGCTTCCATTGAACTTGGCCGTCGGTGTTCGAGCTGCAGACAGGATATAGGCATCACCGATGGTATTGTTCCTTCGGGCGGCGGTTGTGCTCATGTGGCTCCGCATCTGCGACAGACGAGCACCGGCACTCGAAGAGGAAGACGCGCGCATGGCGGTGCGTGCAACGGAGGTCTGGAGGGAGGGCATCTCTACGTCGTTGGTGGATGGGGAATCCAGGATGACGGTGTTAGCAAGGGGCGGCTTGGTTTGAATATATATTGTCAACAGCACATGTCAAGTAGGAGCGGGGAATTACGAGGAAGCTGGGGGGCGTCCAGGCACTGGTGGCACTGATGAGTGGCTAGTCGGTAGCGACAACAAGTCACGAGTTGAAGATTTCGGATCCGGAGGTGGATTTTTGGAGTGCCACAGTGAGGTAGAGATGCCCTACTAATCAGTCCAAGCACCAGGGGGCAACTCTGCACTCATAATATATTCCGTCCAACGCGGAACCTGGGGGCTTCACGGGTGTTTGGAGCAGCGGAAAGACACGGTTCGATTTGGACTGCCTCGGTTCAACTGGGAGCGCACTTGGAGGTTCCGGACAAGTCCAAGAAGGCGACTCGGGCTCGTCGGGGACGAAGTTCGGATCAGAGCGAGCAGAGTTACTGATAAGTCACGTGAAGATAAAGAATTTAGGCTAACCGAATTTAGGCCTGCGCCTTGTCACGTTGTTCAAGCAGCGACGCCGGTGAAGAGGCTCTTGGACCACCAAAGAATCCCACTGCATGCGTCGTTCACCACCTTGTTCAAGACCTCATTCCTGGCTGCCAGCTGTTCCTCTTGCCCTCACTGCCCTCCTTTGAGATCTCCAGCTACAGATCCCATCTCACACCTTCCAACTCCCGCCATGTCTACTTCCGCAAGACGTCGCTTAATGCGGGATTTCAAGGTGAGTACATCCGCCACCAGGCCTCTCTACATCGGACGCCCTTATCCCCGCCATGTACCCTGTACCAGTATTGACTTTGGCTCCAGCGTATGCAAACAGATCCTCCCGCCGGTGTCTCTGCCTCTCCTATTGCCGACAACGTCATGACATGGTCGGTCCCTCATCTCCCCACCCACCAGGTCTCTTATACTCATCATCTACAGGAATGCTGTGATAATTGGCCCCGCAGACACCCCCTTTGAAGATGGCACATTTCGCTTGGTAATGCAATTTGAAGAGGCTTACCCAAACAAACCACCTGGCGTGAAATTTGTTTCCGACATGTTCCACCCTAATGTCTATGGCACGGGCGAATTGTGCTTGGACATCCTACAGAACCGATGGTCTCCTACATACGATGTTGCAGCCATTTTGACCAGCATTCAATCCCTCTTGAACGATCCGAATACGAGTTCTCCTGCAAACGTGGAAGCGAGCAATCTCTACAAGGACAACCGCAAAGAATACACGAAGAGAGTAAGAGAGACTGTGGAGAAGAGCTGGGATGATTGAGACACGCACACAAGACAATTGAAAGCAAGCATGGAAATATGATGGACTTCTTTTTTTTCAATACCAACGAGATATCAACGATCAGCGATTGCATGGAATGGAGTCAGCGGAACAGCAGGCAATCTCATCAAGGGCGTGTGCTTCCAGCCTTTTGCGAACTTTGAAGAATGACCAAGGGCTTTCGATGGTGTAGTGTCGCGAGCTGTGACTACGATGGCATGGCTCTGAGGAGCGCAGGAGTTCTCAATACCTTGTGCCTTATGGGTGAACTGGCTGGACTATGGCGATTTTAGTTTTGATTAAGTCGCCTTGGTCTTTGATTGATTTGCGGCAGTCATTGGCTTTATGACCAACAGTGGATGAATATATTTACGGGTGTACTCTTCCATCAACTAGAAACTCCCCTGTAGTACCTGCAGTTCCCTCTGGTCCACTTGTACCCAAGGGCATGTCCTCAAATACCGGATCGAGCTTAGGCGCAGTCGTGGTCTTATCGGTGGCTTATCGCCAGGCCACGAGGGTGCGCCGAATGACCATCCGCGCCCTCCAACCTCCCCTCATCTTCTACATCCTGCTGTCAACTCACATCAACTCACCTCCAGCACTTCGCTTCCGTTCCACCTTCAAAGAAATCTGTATACACTGATCACAATGGGCAACTCCCAGAGCTCATCCAAGCTCAACGAGCCGGCGGTTGAGAAGCTGCTCGTGCAACAACTCCAAGCCCTACGAATGCGCGACGGCGTGCGGCAACAGGAAATCGAGCATGAGTACATCCAGGTCGAGAGCGAGAAAGGCATTCCGAGCACCTTCTCGACCGACCCGAGCCTAGACACTAAGATGGCCGTAGAGTGGGAAAAGGAGTTGCTTGCGGACCCGAAGAACCGGCTGGCCATGAACGCCCTGCTTTCCAACGATGTGCGCTCGATCGTGTCTAACAAGGTCTCGACCCTCTCCGACACGCAGACCTTCAATGTCAAGATCCAGTTCGAGGGCGCTCCCGTCACAAACCAGCGCAGCTCAGGTCGCTGTTGGCTCTTTGCTACCACCAACGTGCTGCGGGTGCCTGTGATGCAGAAATACAACCTCAAGGAGTTTGAGCTCAGTCAGGCGTACCTGTTCTTCTGGGATAAGATGGAGAAGGCGAATTGGTTCCTCGAGCAGATGATTGATACCGCGGATAAAGATCTGGATGAGCGGATTGTGCAAGAACTGTTGAGCGCGCCCGTCAATGACGGTGGTCAGTGGGATATGGCGAGCAATCTAGTGGAGAAATATGGTCTGGTAAGAAGACACGGCTTTTGCCAAATATGCCTCGAGGAAGCTATGGAAATTCCATACTGACGATCTCTGTGTTGTATAGGTTCCTCAAAAACTCTACCCGGACAGCTACAACGCCATGAATTCATCCGCCATGGGTAGCATCCTAACGACCAAACTGCGCGAAGACGGGCTCGTACTACGATCTCTCGCGCAGCAGAAGAAGAAGAATCTCAGCTCCCGATCATCCTCATCCCGTGCCTCCTCATCCTCCTCCATCATCGCCACAAAAACCAAAATGATGCGTGAAATCCACTGCATCTTGACTCTCATGCTCGGACCCCCACCCAAGCCGGACGAGAAATTCACATGGGAATACTACGATGCGGGCAACCACTACCATAAACTGACCCTAACCCCCTTGGAGTTCTGCAAACTGGGCCTCTCATCCCCGAACGTGGTTCGTGCCCTCGGCGGCGTCAACGTGAAGCGGATGTTCTCCTTGGTCAATGACCCGCGCAACAGCTACATGTCACTCCTGACCGTTTCACGGCTCGGTAACGTCGTAGGCGGCCGGCCCATCACGTACGTCAACGTGGACATGAAGACGATGAAATCCGCGGCCATCTCGATGCTCCGCGCCGGCGTGCCCGTATTCTTCGGGTCCGATGTCGGGAAGTTCTCCAACTCAACTTCTGGAGTCATGGACCCACAGCTGTACGATTACGGCCTGGCGTTCAACATCTCTCTGAACCTGTCCAAGTCGCAGCGATTGAGGGTGCGCGAGTCCGCCATGACGCACGCGATGGTCCTCACGGCCGTACAGGTTGAGCGCGATGCGAAGAGCGGCGAGGACGTGCCCGTGCGGTGGCGTGTCATGAACTCCTGGGGCGAAGGGGCCGGCGAGGCGGGATATTTCGTCATGACCGATAAGTGGATGGACGAGTTTGTCTACCAGGTCGTGGTGGAGCCCGGTTTTGTGTCCAAGGAGGTGAAGGAGGTCTTGAATACCGAACCCACCGTGCTGCCGTTGTGGGATCCCATGGGCGCTTTGGCGTAAGTGGCTAAAGGGGTGGACTGTATGAGATTGAGAAGGGGGTTGTAGAATGGGGAGGAGGCAGGAGACTTCGGAGCCAGGTGCTGGAACCAAAGATGTGTAGGAAAGAACACGATATTCAGTATAGGTACTTTTGAACGCAGCGAGCGAGTATTCGGCATGTTCGAGCGAGAGCAAAAAAAAAAATTTCCTCGAGGACATCGACGAATCATTTTCAAATGCGATAGCACGGCTTAGAATGCATCTACCTGTGTAAAATCTCATAGTCAGGTAGATCTTGACGAGATTGACGAGACGTATTAAGCAATATGAACTAGGCACATGCATTCATTTCTGCACACGCATCAGTACCATTCCACGACTTTCCTATCTACTGACGAGACTCATGATGTATGCACTCCCGGACACCTTAACGTCGAGGAGGACCTCGCTCACAGCTTACAGCTTACTGCATGCTCTGGCTCTGGCTCTCTTCCATCTCCTCTCCCTTGTCCAAAGACCACTTTCCGTAGTAACGTAGACGGTAGTATGTATGTATGTATGTATGTAAACCGTCCACCTAAACCGTCAGATTCCAAATCGCCGTCCCCGGGGTCTCGGAAGAATAGAGACCCGGCGTGATCAAACAAGTAAAGTAAAGTATATTGTCCATGCAATGAAGGATGTCAGTGTCAGGAGGAGTCCACACTTGTAGCAGAGGGGTTGGACGATGGGGATGCTTGTGCCCTCAGGACAGGCAGGTTTGAGCCGCTGATACGATGCACAACAGAAAGGCAGCTAGTGGGCCACTGAATTACTACTGGTGCGAAAGGGAGGTGTTTGCGCCACAATATCGTCTACCAGGTCACCATAGGGCCAATTTACAGAAAGAGAAAATGCTTTCGTACATTCAAGCTCTGATTTCAACTAGCTCTATTAGAAGATCTTTGATCTCTACGACTCATGTGACCATTATCAACGTCTAGACGCTTTTTGCTCGATGCCTTGATGTCTTTCCACTGTCTCTCGTCTCCCCAGATTTGTTGAGCAACGCTCATTTGAGCTCACAATACTCCAAGCATCGTCTCAAGGGTATGTTTGGAAGGCGAAGCCTTGCAACTTTGTCGGTATGGACCCGCCATAACAAGACATTGCTCCCATCGTCTCTCAATTCACCACGTACCCTGGACACGAGCAAGACCAGCCTCGCAACTATTGTCATACCAGCCCATCGAGATGCTGTCCATCCAGAATTCGCTGACCTGGCCTAGAACGTTCGCATAAAAGTTGAGGCTGGACATCTTGTAGAACAGGTAATTGAAGTTGATCTGAGTGAGTTGACAGTTGACCATGTCTGGGCATGGAGGGATGTGGAAATGTTCAGTGCCAACGACCACCTCAGATTGAGTGTAGTTGTCAAACTGGTAGGCAGTGGCAACAAAATCACAAGTGAGGCTCAGATTCCTCGATCCGTTGTCACAGCCAACCCATGCGGAATACGCATTGAAGAAGTAATGCGGGTCGTTGCGCTTCCACGCACCAATCGAGCCAGGTGGAATGCTGCCAGCATCCGGTGACCCAATGACAGTATTGTTGAGGGATGGCACGAACTGAGCAAGATGTTGACCAGCTTGCGGAGGGAAAGGATCACTCGGCGGAGGTACATAGGCCCATCCATCACCCCACACGAAGTGATCATAAGGATTGAGAATAGGCACCGGTTGGGCCTTATCGATGTCACTGGTTTGTTCAGGGAGATCGTCAAACCCAACCACGAATGGGCCTGATTCACCACAGCTGGTAGTCGCAGGGGCTGAGTCGGAGCTGCTGGTCGGTGTCTCATGCGGAGAAATTGTACCAATCCCGGGGATATATGTAGGGTAAACTACAGCAGGTATTAGCAAGGTCAAGGAGCCAAGACACCTATAGCAGACTTACTGGTTGTCTCCCATGACGTGTAAGACACGGCTGAATGACCATTCCAGTTGTTGCACCAACCCACCTCTTGTCCATCAATGGTGGCAGAGATCCAAACGCAGGTCTGTCTCTTTTCAAAAGTGATCCCATCTTCACCATAACCGTAGCCGTAACCACCTGAGGTAGAAGGTGTAGCATAAACGGTGGAGAACGCGGTGACTGTGGAAGTGTGCTGAGGTACAGTGAAAGTTGGGAGGATGTTTGTTGACGAGCCAGTAGGGACTGGATATCCGTAGGAGGAACCAGGAAGAGCAGTTGCTGTTCCGAAGGGGAATGGGAACGAAGTATGGTTCCAACCACCATCATGACTAGTGAATGCAGAATGAAATGGAACATAGGAGGTGTTTAGGCCGTTATTAGCTTGGGCATCCACATGATTTGAAGAAACTGGGAGTGGCACTACAGTGACTGTGGTGACCTCTGCAACAATAGAGCCAGTGGAACCTTGTGACACATAGTACACTGAAGCACCTGCAGTGTCTGAGAGTTCTGTGGCTGCGAAACCAGGTACAGCGATCGAATGGGTGAAGGTCTTGGGGCCGAGCGGCCGAGCTGACACCGGGGCTTCTTCAGTCTCAATGCTGATCTGAGCTGTGTCAATTGAGGCGATGGAGCTGGCAACGGCATGTGGATCTTGCTGAAGAATGGTAACCGTAGGAGGAGTGTCTGTGACAGTGACCACCTCAACAACAGTCTCCAAGACAGTAACGTAGTTGGTGATGGTGGAAGGAGCGCATGTTGCAGGCCTGATGAAAATTGTGATTTAGTACGAAATCGGTGAATTGAGGTTTGAAAAATTTCACTTACGCCTGTCTCACGGGCAGGAGACCAGCTTGAGCCAGGCCAAAGAAAACCCCCAAGAGGAGGAAGAGATAGAAAGATCTCATGATGGCAATGTCGTTGGTGATGAAAAAGAGTGTATGACTCGCCCAGTCGTTGATCTGGTGGTCGTCTGACGAGTTTCAGGACAAAGAAGGAATGACCAAACGAAGGAGAGAGGTGGTGACCACGACCTGGAGGAGAGTTAGAATGTTGCGATGATCACAAGGGGGGATTGACAGACCAAGAGGGGGCGTAGAGAGTGATGGGGTGATGGTATGAAAGAAGAACGAAAAGGACTGTCGAGGATTTGAAGGAATGTGAAGAAGCGAGAAGTCAACAGCGACGGTTACGATGACACAAACGAAAGTCAAAGTGAAGTCGAAGTCGAAGCTCAAGCAAGTTGTGGTTGCAAGAGACGATTAAAGGAAACAAATTGTGCTCACCATCACAGTGACCTGGTACCTGCGGGTTCCTTCTGTAGCTGGTTGGTGGTTGCCGGCAGAAAAAAAATATATTCACCGTTTACCTCGAGCAAGCTGAATGGTCCATGCTCCATCCCTCCGTGGCCTCTTTGCTTCAGCCAGGTCCACGAGTAACTCCATTCCCTATTTCTGGAAGCCTGTCATCGTCCCATAGCCCATGCTCTGTACACAACCTGCTTCGTCCCGTCCTCCCTATTCAGGCTCAATGATTTGATTACATCAAACTAAAGCCGTGATCATCACGTGGAAAAGAGGATGCTGACACAGGACGCGAAACCCGCCACATCTTCCAGAGTTGCATGTACTGTCTCCAAGCTCCAGTTGCGGTGCACTTTGATTCCAGTCCAGATCGTCATCCAGATCCTCGACCCATCCATCAAAATGAGGTGGTAACCTCGAAATGTTTGCTATCGGCAGGGATATTGGTTACATCCGAGAACCACTTGGCCACAGTTCTGGCCGCTGTTGGACTCGCATGGAATCTTCCTTCCAAATCCACGCGGGTACCTACAACTGTCGACATCCGTCCCGGAGATTTAGTGACACTGCTCAATTTCTGCGATGATTCTGACTAAGGGATGTCGATGCTCTCGGAATGTATCCTAAAAAGAGTCAATTGCCCCTTAGAATCGGAATCGGCATCGGTACGCAGCAGTCACGGCGGGTTATCTGGGGTGTAAACACTTGCTACTTCGTGCCCTGATTAGCAACTGTGTATCATCGCTCGCTCTCGTCCGGAACCACCTTCTGCTTTGGCATAGCACATTTCCAGGCTGCACCAATGTGAGGCATCTGGACGATAATTCTGTAGGCACCTGTCGGGGTTGATCAAAGAAGGAAGAGTCCCCGGAGCTGAGCTTCAACTTGAAGTTGGACATAGAATTGCAGTTTAGTTTTACGGGACTTGAAAAGGGTTAGATCCTTGGCACAGCTTTACACCTGGAATACGAATACGGAATTGCTGGGATGAGAGATGGTGATCATGTTACCATGAAAGAATCACAGTACCAGCAAGCAACCACGAGACACAGACACTAGTAGTACACAGAGGAGCGAATTTCTTGATTAATCGACCTAGATAGCAATCGCATCGCACATGATCCAACTGCCAAAAATCCTTTCATATACTATATAAACGACACGGTCATGAATTAGTCGTGGGTATTTCGATATCGTGATGTGCCCAAATGAAGCAACGCTAGACGCTTGACGCTCAACACCGACATGCATAGCAAAGTCATACATCATAACCCGAACGCATGCATTGGTCAAAGAAGACAACAAATCACAGAGGCTGAAGAATATACATCAAAGTTGAGTAGGAATAATCGTTAGTGGGTATCTCTCAATGCTGGCCGTCAGAACTTGAGAATGAGAAGAGCTTCGTCTCGAAATATGCCTCCGCTTCGGTCGTTCGTCATTAAGAGATGGAAAGATCGTTATGTCAATGAAATCTCGTTTCGTAATAGCTGTTCAGAGCTCATCATCGAAAACCGGCTAGGTCGTATGGCAGTCATCGAGCACCATTTTCGCCACTGGTAGCTACAGCTACTAGAGCTTCCAGCCTATTCATTTCTCCACCATGGCTGCCGCGATCACTGAAGGATGTCGCATTCTGGTGTCGACCGGGTTCGATATAGGGACTAGGCGCAAGGCAGACCTAGAAAATAGTTAGTCAAGGGTGGGACAAAATCAAAGAACTGGGCACATTCAACTTACATTCTGATGTGCGTCGGGAGGTAAAGGACCGTGTTGTGGCTCAATGTAGCCACTGCTAGGCATGATCATAGGGTGCACCTCAACCGCTGTCATGCCAGGGGTAGGGACACCGTCGCTGCTGCTAGAATCTTCAGGCGAGGTTCGAGTCGGTGTTGGTCCTCCGTACCAAGCCTGCCGTTTGGAGCGTTGTGCAGGTGATTGGCTCTCGAGAGCTTCACGCGCCATTTGCTGATGCTGTTGGACAGACATGTTGGAAGGAGGGGGAGGGCCCATATCAGCGTGCCTAGGCGGCTCATTGTATCGCATGCCCACATTCTGTATCTCATTTAAAGTTTGCTGTCCCCAAGACCCTGAAGCTTGTCCTCGTTCATCCAACTCTGGGTACTGGCTGGGGCGCTGACCGTCCCAAGAAACATGACCTTGACGCGATCGAGGATCTTGTGCAGGAGCATTAGTGAGATTCGGATCGATCTGCATAGGACTAGGTTGGCGACGAGGAGGTGTGTAGGAACGATGCTGGACGTGATCAAAGCTTTCGATACCAGGCAGTCTAGGAGCTTGCCCGGCTGCGGCGGTGGCATGTTGAGCATGGGCAGGTTGTGGTGCATCTGGGGTTTGCGAATACGTCAATCCACTGGTGGCTGGGCGACCGTAGTTGTAGTTCCCAGCAGGGTAAGTAGAGGCATGCCAGGTTCGCCTACGCCAGTCTTCTCCAGGTGGCACCTGCTGACCAGGAGCGACGGGAAAGGTCGTGGAGGTAGGACTGGAGAAGAGACTCGAATTGGCGGATCCTTGAGTGCTTGGAGGACCCATCTGGTGCATATAGCCAGGATGATATCCAGGAGGGTATTGATTTTGATATGGATTGGGTCCGGAAGGAACGGACAAACGGCGAGCATGTGTTCTTCCACCAAAGTAGGCTCCTATTCGGGCATTGCTTGAGACAGGTGAGGTCATGGAGGAGAGAAATCCAGGACTGCCAGGAGTGGCCGAGAAATGAGCAGAGGTAGGTGTGCTCATGCCACTGGGGGAGTTTGGATTGTATCCCCGGTATTGAGCGGGTGGTGTGTGTGGTGGTTCGATGCCCAGATTGGGTCTGGTGTTGTCGTTGGCCATGAGAAGAGGTGGTGGCCGTCTTTTACCTTCTGTCACAACGCTGTAGTTGGAGGAGGTCGAGCCAATACTAGAAGCAGAGAGATTCCGACTATGACCTCGACTATGACCTCCAGCGCTGCTAGCCGTTCCTGTCCTCGGACGACCTGTCGGCCTTACACGGTCTGTGCGAATTTGACGCTGAAACCGTGTACCGGTGGCGGCAAGGGAGTCGGTGGGGATCTCCTCGTTAACATGGACAGTCTGAGCATGTTGGCGAAGGTTGTCGAGTCGCGAGAATCTCCGGTTGCAGTGACATTGAAACGGGCGTTCGCCCGTGTGTTTTCGTATATGGCGAGCCAAGTGCTCGCTCCGAGTGAAGCTGAGATTGCAGGGCGGATAGCCGGTACAGAAGAATCTCTGTCCTTTCTTCTTCCTCAAGGCAGAGTCTGCCTCACCCAAGTCGGCGTCGTTGTCCGACCCGGGTTGATCCATATCATCATCGTCGTCCATGTCCATATCCATGGTGGTAGAGACCGCCTCTTCGTCTTCTCTTCTTTCTGTAGAGTCACCTCGGTGGCCTAAACTGCCGTGCTGGGTGTCTTCATTCATTGGCAGAGAAGCGTTTGTAGCGCTCGTCCGAGACTGGATGGCGTGGTCGATTCCAGCGACCGTGGACTCGTTGATCATCGACGGGCCGTATCGCCCGGGTCGCGGGGTGGTAGGAGAATCTAAGTCGTCTATTCTGTCCTTGGAGGTTGGGAGGTTATCACTCAGGACCAGGCTGGAGATGGCAGCCATGGTGCAGTTTGCAGTGAGGCTGGGTTAGTGCAACAAACAGGCACTCGAGTAGTTGGCGGCTTTACGCCACACAAGAATTACACATCCGGAGCGGCCTTGTCGAGGGCGCTGTAAGTGCGATGAATGTCTGGATGACAGAATAGAGACGCCGAGTGGAAGTATTCGATGAAAGACTGAGAGTGAAGCAATGGACTGGTGGCGACGTATGCAACGGACAGTCTCGGAGGGGCTGGAAGACGGTGATAAGACTAAGGGTTTCCGGGCGATCAAAGGGTTCAGGGCAGGAAGATGGCGGTTGCGCAAGCCGACTACTGGCACTAGGGAAAGCGGTGGCCAAAAACAGAATAGGAAGTGATGAAACAACCCAAGAGAGATCTGAGGAGGTAAAAAGTGGTCAATCCCGAGTCGTGGAAGAACGAGAGATCTTGATGGTTTGATCGGAGACGCAGACGCAGGACTCGGGAAGTGGTTGAAGCGGGAGAAGGCAAGGCAAGGTGCAAGGACAAAGATGATGCCCCTGTGCAAAGTGGAGTCTAGGCTACAAGAGCCCTGCACTAGGCGGGCTAGCAGGTTGGTGCAGGCCAGATGACGAACCCTATTGCGCCCGCGCTGGGCACTCCACTAGGCACTAATAGGCGGTGGGGGTGCTCCTCAGGCTGGTGGGCTGTACTCTCTCTTTTGTTCCTTTTAGTCAGCCCAGCGTGGTGCCTATGGTGGTCTGCAGAGGGTGAGGATGGTGAGGAATCCGGCGTGAGCGATATGAACAGAAGGGCAGATTAAACTCAAATACACCCGGAGCGCATAATGTGGTGTTGGCTGGGCCTAGTTGCGTTGCCAGTTGGCTTTGTGTGTGTGCGCTGGTGTAGCATAAAGCCTCAAGGAGGGGCAGATAGAATTTAGTGGAGGGACTGTGCCTGGACAGCTAGTGAGCCAGCCAGCCAGTAGGGCATCCTAGGCGCCGCGATACTGCAGTGATTGGCGGTGGGATTCTGGATATACCTGTCATCCCAGTCTCATCCCAGTCTTACATCCCGCTTTTGCCTTCGTATATATCTTCGCCTGACTCACCTTGTTTGCGCGGACTTTGTTGTACATATGTCGCTGACCGCATACCACCCGTCTTTGCTCGCAAGAGATATGCCGGGTGGTTCGGGTCTGACAGGCCAATAGCAGTCAGACTCACCAATCACTAATAACGAGCATATCCAGGTACAACAGTGGGTGTACGTGGATGAGGGATAAGCGTGAATTCTCCATGGGTCAGGAACACAGGCACTTACAGGTACGGCCCAGCTAGTTAGTACAGGGCGTCAGGCACCCCCCGAGCTTAGTAGCCGTGCCAATCAATGCCGTGCATAATTCTTAACATTCATGGATGCCATCAGATGACCTTTTTTTGACGTAGCCATACACCACATTTGCACTGCCTCGACATAACTCGGTCGACAAATCGCACGTGAAAATATCGAGAGCCTTGCCGGAATAATTGATCTTCCTGGTATCGATGCGGTACTTTTGTTAAGCAAAACAACGTGGTCACCGGGCCACGTTTATTAAACCTCAACGACCAAAAAAATCATGACTTCGACAACCTCGACCTACATCGATATCGACTCCCTCACTGCCGATGACTTCTCACCCTACGCCCACGCCAATAGTCTCGTGCTCGCAACAAATAACCCTTCCGACCCTGCCATAGACCTCACCACACCTCTCTCCCGAGTTCTTTTCGATCTCCAGGAAATCGACTCTCACATTCACACTCTCACATCACGTTCCGCCCTTGAAATTCTGACCTATACCTCAACGCAGAATGCCGCCGCACAACGGATCTTGGCGAAAGTGGAGGAAGAACGTGTTCGGCTGAATAGTAGCTACGAGAGGCTAGAGAAGGAGATTCTAGTCCGGCATCAGAAAGCCGTTGAGGCAAAGACCGTCGCTCAGCGAAGTTGGGAAGTCCTGCGGCTCGGAAGGAGCGTACAGCGGATTTTGAACCTCGCTCGCCAGTTCGAAGTCATCCTCGCCGAATCAGGACTGGGAGGGGGCTCGCGAGTCGGAAAGGAGGATCACAGTACGCTCGTGCGGGCGAGTTTATCCGTTCTAGCATTTCGCGATGTCATGAGTGAAGCTGATAGTGCAGAGCTATCCCGTGTGAATCTCGTCAAGACGGTGCGAGGGCGAGTGTTTGAGGACGGAGAGGCCAGGATTCTCGACTTCGCGAGACGAGTCGTCAGGGAGTTCTCCATGAGTACTCTTTCCCCTGCTCCCGGGGGTGGTGCTACTCAATCAGCCCCTACATATCGGGAAGCAGAAGACAGTCGTGCCCGATTCACGAGCGCATCACACATTCTGTACCTCCTATCGCCAGCACCGAGGATAGACGGAGACAAAATGGCCAAGAAAGATTTCGAGCCCGAGTATCTGATTCGCGCACTACAAGGTTATCTGCAAACGGCGATAACATCGAGTTCAGCCTCGATAGGGAGAGCACTGGGACAGCTGCCCAACCTGGACAGAGCTTTACTCGAAACAAGTGCTCGGTGTCAGAACATCGTCGCGTTGGAATCGTTGCTACGAGGAATATCAGCGCCAGAGCATCCGTTACTGCGGTCCGAGCCACTGGATATGAAGAGCCTCGAAATCGATGAAGACGACTCCGATGCTGAGACAGAAGAAGCAACATCTACCTCAAAACAAGCGCCACCAGACACATTCCTGTCCCTCCTCCTGACCGCTCTCGACACGGCCTCTCTACCGTCCTATTTCTGGCGCTCCTTAGCTTCATCACTATCCACCCGCGTGCAAGAGATTCTGAACCGAGGAGGCGTGTCTGCACGCACGTTACGCAGTCAACGCGACTCCGTGAGGACAGATATCAGAGAATGTGTGCTACGAGGATCGAGAATGCCCAGAAGCGTGTCACTTGGAGATTCAAAGTCGGCAGCTACGACGAAGGGCGAGTCTGTGGTAGAAAATTGGGAGCGCGAGGCGGCGGTCATGGTCGGAAGCGTGGTTGGGTTGCTGGGTCGGTAGGCAATGGACAGGCCGGTGTCCACCAACCAGGCAATTTTTGAATTAGGGAGTTTCACAGCACTCTCCTCGATGTAAGGGGTTTTGACTGAGCGACAATTAGATTTTCCACGTCAAAAAAGGGCAAGGCGGCGAAACAGTGGCCTAGGAAAACCGCGTTGACTGCGGCGCATTTTTGAGGGAGGAAACAAAGTTGAGTGGAGATAGTCCCATTCAATGTGACGGCCATATAAGCATGCCGGCGCCACTCAAGCCCATTTTTTATATTGCCATCAACGCCTCCGTGTGCTATGCGAATGAATTTAATGCCCACCTCTTTGCTGTACAGGTACATGTTTTGCCCCTCGTTTATACATTTGAAATGGGTGCGGCAGAGGCTTTTGTCCTCGATTCTCCGGAATTCACCGGTTCGTAATCTGCTGCAGCCGGTCGCCTTCGATTGGGGAGAAGTGATTCATCCTAGCCGAAAGGTAGGTCGGTGGACAGGCATTCATCATTCCCGCCAGGAAAGTGATTTCCCATATCGGACCTTCACACCACGCGATACATTCGAGAAACATGATGCCCTTCGCAGATGATTTCAAGCTGCTTCCTCCTATGATCCAAACCAAGACGACTTCCCGCCACCCCGTTGTGCTTTGGCCTTCGCGGCCGCAACGGCGTCTTCCTGCGCGATCTGCTCTAACGTCCGATCCCGCTTGTAATCCATGACTCTCTTCTCCTTGAAGTATTTGATCTGTGCAAAACAAAACATCCGTCAGCCATTATACACTCATAAAAGTGCTCCGCAAAAAGGTCATTCGAAGTCTCCGCGATCACTAGACGCCCAAGCACTGTTTCCCATCTCATGCCTCAAGAAGGATCAAAACCTACCCAGCTCCTCGCACAATCCCGCTCATAAGCATCGACCTCTGCCGCGCAGACTTTTCTCGCCTTATCATCCTCTTTAATCGCATCTAGGATGTCATGCTTGTCGAGACACTCAAAGAAGATATCGCGCGAGTTGTAGCAGTGTTCGCGCGACGTGCGGTCGGGAGCGACATAGCCGCCATCTTTCGACCGCGGCGCTTGACTTGTCGATGAAGGAAGGGACGGGTTTGCGCTGCCGCCCAGCCAGGTTGGGAGACCCCAGGCCATGGTGTGTCGGTGGTGGGAAAAAGAGAGGAAAGATGGGGTGTGGCGGAGGATTGAGGTGCGAGCGTCGAGAGCGAGAGTCTAGGTGCTGGTGATTCTCGAGTCTCGAGGACGGACGAAGCTTCAGAGATTCAGCAATTGTTGAATCGACGAGAGGTACTCGCAGGCGTGAATGATCTCATGTCTTGCACTGCATGTCCTGCAGCTCCGATGGAATTTGGAGAAAACGAGAGATCCACACAGCTCAGCCTTGTGCCTTGCCAGTTTCACGTGATATGACCATTGCAAGCCTCGTTTTGCGGCGGCGCCAGGCACGCGGAGTTTAGACCATGTAGCAACATCATTTCTCCAGGCTGGTCTGTTTCGCAGATGCGTCTTTCATTGACAAAACAATTTCCAACAACCACCACCCATCTCGCCCATAGCCTTGCCATTTATACAACAGCGATGATATCTTGCCATCTCTGCAACCTTTAACCAGACGTACTCATGGCAAATATAACACGATACGCACCCTCGAATTGCGTCTGCGCCTCCGCATCCGCGCCCAGATCTGCATCTCACTCACGATTATCGCCTCGATAAAGCCTTCTCTTTCCACAACACACCGCATCTGCTTTCGGGCCAGCACTCAAGCTCATAACATATAACCATGCCTCCCCGCCGGCGGCCGCGAAAGCCCCCTCGCTCCGGCGCATTATCCGACCTACCACCGTTGAAAATCATCCGCTCGATTATACTGCTGCAACTATGTTACTACAGCACTCTCTCCCTGCTACTGGTCTTCACGGCCCTGGTGCTGGGCCAACCCGTGTCGGTAGACCTGGTATTCGACTGGCGCAGCGTCAGGGGTGACACGACGTTGGGGTGGACGGTCGGAGGGGTCGTCGTGTTGAATGGGCTTGTCACGTACGTTTGTCCCTGCTCCTGCTTCTCTTCTCCTACCTCAAAGAGCAAAGGCCATACATCTTTCTATATATATACATATCTAACATCCCTCCCCCAATTAGAATCATCCCCCTCGCCCTACTCCTCCCGCGCTCACGCCAAATTCCCGATTTCGCACTGACGATCCACTTCCTGCACCTCCTCATCACGACCATCTATACCTCCTACAACATCCCGACGAATTTACTCTGGTGGGGCCTGGAGGCCGCAAGCGCCAGCATCATGATCTCGCTCGGCGTCTGGGCCAGTCGGTACCGTGAGATGCGGCCCATCTCGTTCGGCCTGCCGACAGCCAACAAGAAACCTGCGGGGACGGAGGCGAACGGCGAGGCCGGCGTGCCGCTCATGCAAGGCGCAAGCGGGAGCGGAGGTAATAATACTAATAATTCAAACGACCAGAGTTATGAAATGCGCGATTTAAGAGGCGATGAGAATGTATAGTATTTGCGTTGCGCGGGGGCGCGTTGGTATTCTGCTCGCTCGCTCGGCTTGAGAGCTATACTGTGTCTTTTGTTTGAGCGTTGGTGTGTGAGGCGTTGGGAATGGGAATAAAAAGAGAATGACATCTATTGACCCGTTTCTTGAACTTTACTTCATTCCATGAGCGTGTGCGATGCGGTGGACCGAATGTTTATTTTTGGCATTGTGAATTCGTGGTGAGACAAAACGAAATATTCGAATTAACAAACAACTATTCCCAGCTATCTGATACCGACGCTCGGTCTGTCGAGACACGCTGCGTCTTAACCTGTTGGGTCAAAAGGCAGCATGAGTTTACGGAATCGTATGATTCTGGAATCGCCAGGTATGTTGGGAACAATCGGACTTCGAGGCTGTATTCCTGCCGGGGAAGACCTTTGCTCGTTCGAGCTTTAGGCGTACTAGTACGTGCTTTCCTGGTGTAGACGGTCACTTTTGAGAAAAGGAGCTCGCGTACACTTGCTCCATCCAATGCATTCTGCTTGATGCGTGCCACCATGCACGCCTCCAAAGTGTCATTGATTCAGGAGAGACTGACAAGTTGGCTCGTCGCATGAACGAAGTGAAGGGATTTTGGTTCAGAGTGTCTCCGGATCGGAGCGAGCACGTTGTATATATAACCGATTGCATGGCGCATCCAGTCGAGCCCAACAGAAAGCTACGAAGTCCTACCATCGGCGAGAGCGCCCATCGAAGAAGTATCGAGCCCGATTGACAAGAGAATTAGAGCCATGTTCCTCTGGTACGCGCCGGTTCCAACCGCGCTTCTCCTATGTGTTTGAGTCTCAAATCGACTTCGACGCAATTTCTGTTGTATATGGCATAGATTGAGGAGGAATCCGAAAACCCTCGACACAGGTAGGTAAACGCGCGTTGGCGTGGGACACCACGAGCCGTGCATCGCATCTCTGCGTTGACAATTTGTGCTACTTATTTTGCCATGCGGACTGCTGTGTCGTATCAGAGCTTTTACATGCAAAAGCTGACTGCTGATGGAAAAGGACGTTCCGTAGGAGTATCGGAAGTTTCAAGAGCTCTGAGAGACTCACGATTAGTTGAGGTACCAATTTAGCACTTATTGCAAGAGGCTCACCAGCCATTTAATTTCCTTCGAATCAGCTCCGTCAGAGCGCTCATGCTCGACTTAGCCTTTTCAAATATCCCCGCCGTCTCCCCATCGAGACTTGTAGCCTGGTTGTCGTACTGCTCTTGGCCAATTGTAACCTCCTGTTTGAAAAGGTGAGCATGCCGTACTGCGAAGCTGTCCTTGTCCGCCGCATGTAAGCCTCGTAAATGAGCGACAAACAGATCCTTGCGATAGAATGTGCGTTCCTTAATCGAGCGCAGCCGACATGCAGAGAGCAGTTTGGGGCCGTGGCGCAGACAATGAGCCATCATGGCCGTAGCGTCCATATATTGAGGACACAGAATGCACGAGGGCAGAGGATCCGAGTTCACGTAAAGGGCAGCGGAATCGCAAATCCACCTCTCCCGAGGTTGATGAATTGATTCTTTATGTCTCTTCAGTGAAAATTTTGTCTTGAATGATTCTGAGCACTCTGTGCAAGTGTAAACGCTGGACTTTGCAACAAGCCTGGGACCGGATCTTTCATCGGTGCGTAGGCGTAGTGCGTCACTGTTTTGATTGCGTGGTCTTCTTCGCCCTCGTCGAGGCCCATGTGAGGTATAGCTGCATGCTGAGACCGAGGAATTCGTAGACCGCGAGCCTACAGAGATGCTGTCCTGTGCGAGTGGCCCTAGGTGGCGGCTGGCTTCGTTGATGTACTTCTGCTCATTTAGCATCTGCTCAGCCAACCTCTGCTCAGCTAACCTCTGCTCAGCTAAAGTCTCCTCAGCTACAATTTGCCCAGCTAACCTGTGCTCGGTTGGCCTGTGCTTGGTTGATCTCAGCTCAGTTTGGTCTCCACGCATTCGGCGGGGCTCATCGAAGATTGAGCGCCAGGGTTCTGGGTTCCATGAATATCTTTCGAAGCCTTCCAAAAAGTCCCAGAGCATCATATTTACTAGCTCTCCTAGATTGGGATGGGCCCGACATTCACACAGGAATATAACCATCTTATCAATTGGGGGAGGCACGCAAGAATGGCAATCGATCTGATTAAACGCGTCTGAGACACAGGTATGGGTTTCATGAGGAAACCATTGAAATCCGTGCACGAGGGACCGTAATATTTCGACTGGCCAAGAATTGAGATCAAGAAACTCAATCAATCGCAGTAAAGCTCGGTCGACGGCATTTTCGAAATTGAGAAACGGACACCCGCGTTTCTGTAATAATTCCGCCAGAGATTGCAGGCGTACATCAGCTCGCCGGCGGGCTTGACATTTGTCGGTCCCATCCAAGCATTTTGAATGGTAGCTCTCTACCAGCGCAGGTAGAGTTCCTAGCCACCATTCTAGCTTGGATCCGGGATGGCTTCCAAGGCTATCATTCGTATCCGTGGACCCAAATTGATCGTTATGTGCTTCTTTATCGGACTGATAAGCCACGTCTTCCGAGTCCTTCACAGAGTGATTCGGCGAGGGCGGTGCAACTTCAAGGGACAAGTGAACTGCAGAGGTTAGAGTTTCTGTGTTCGGGCCCAATTCAGATGCGACATCAGGAGGTGGAAGATTTCTCTGTCTTGTCCTGGCAAACCAGTCTTGAATTTGCTTTTTAGTCATGCCAGTGGTTTCCATCAGGTACAGTTTCTCGCTTCCAGTGGGATACGGATACGATAGGTGGTCCGCTAGCCAATTATTCAGAATATCTGTTTGGGCCTTCGTTAAGCGTCTTGAGCGCGTCGAGCGAGCCGTACCGCCCACTTCCTCTTGGATGTTTGATCGACTTGTGTTGCATCGAGGTGGGTGATGAGAAGATGGGTTAGGATCTGGAGTTTCAAGCGGCAAAGAATCCACGTTCATCGACATCGGCCAAGCTTCATTCTCATAGCCACTGAATGCTACATGGTCGTCATTTGGTACATCGAATTCATATTGCATCCATTCGTCTACTTGGTCGAAATTTTCAGTGTAGTGATCTCTATGAGTGGGGTTCTGAGATACAGTTCCGAACTCGAGATCCATGCATTCTGGCTGTAAAGGTTGGTCGAACCCATATTCTGTAAATGCACTATCACCTTCGAACGGGTCATTCATCGCAGCATAAGACATCGGATGCAAACTGCGTTTCACGGCTGGCTATTGATGTCGGTCGTGTCGGTCGTCTTGCGAACAGGTGAGGCATAAGGCTGAGCGCAGATAAACCGATATTTCAAGTTGGATGTTGTAGGCAGGTGTGCAGCCCAAGATATGGCAATGGTGTGAACTCAGACAGCGTACAAGAAGAAAAGAGAAAATTTTCGACAGAACCCATCGTTTTTAGGTGAGTGGAAGGAAGCAAGGCTTGCGCCTCATCCTAGCTTGACATTCACGGTGCAAATGCACGTCGACAACCAATGAGCCATCAGTGCGGCAACTGCACCGTGAATGTCAACTTTTTCGGGCGCAGTGTCGGTAACGACATCCTGGTCCTCGCTGAGGCTCTGACGCAGCGGAAATCGATTGAGGCATTAGCAGCCTTGTATAAAATCTTACTTTCATATATTGGAGAGGAAGAATTGAAGAGGGTTGAGGTGAGCTTGAAGTTTGGCCACTGCTGAAGAGAAGAAAGAGTGATGGAAATGTCTCGCAGGAGTATCTCAAAGGCAAACCCTGCAAACCAAACAAACGCAGCAAATCCGATATCGAAACACTGGAAACTCCTGCTGTAAACCTGGCCCCGGGCGAGCCCAACCACCCAAATGCAGCCCGAGGCCTTCTCTCCTCGAAACTCGAAGGTCGTGGTGAACATCCCGTTGTCGAAGCTGACCCGATCGCCATCCTGCGGCGGGGGAGACGTCGTTACCACCGACAACGAGGGGATGTGTCGGACGCGGTCGAAAGCCTTCAAGACAACTTCCACGTTCGACCATCCCGCATTGGCAACGATGCGTGGACATTTCTCCGTTGGACGCCACTTGTGTCCTTCGAACGATGCCCATGGCATCCGGCTTTGGGTTGGTGAGATCCACCGTCCTCCTGGCCTGGTTCAGGACGTTCGCCATCATTGCTGGGTCGGATAGGTCGACCTGCAAGGAGAGGACAAACTCCCGGTCCGGCATGCCAAGAGTGTCTTTGTAGGCACTCTTGTTGGCGCGCAGGAGGCCAAGCGAACGATTTAACACGCATTGCTTTTGGATCATGCGCTGAATCTCGAGAGTGAGCTGGTTCCACGACATGGTGCTATTGATGGAGGTGATCGTGGCTAAAAGTGAAGACGTGGGGTTGAGGTGATGCCACGCTGTTAGTATCTAATATCGTGCTGGTGTACACTGTCAGTATTGTTGTTTTCTCTACGGTTGTAGTAGTGGTACGCACCGTCGTTATCAATGTCTTCTGAGCGGCTGCATACGTGCGTGCTGAAGGGGGTGTTATGCGGGCTAATAGCTATAGCTAATCAATAGTAGTAGGACACTGAGATCTGAATCTGGAGTGAATAATGAAAGACGCGATCACGAAACTCAAGAGGAAGACGGAGCATTTCTTTATAGAATACTGAATTGCCCACCCGTGAGGACTGAGGATCTACGCGCAGTCTGCTGAGGTCTACAACCAATCCCATTTCACAACCCTTTAATGTCGATGAAGTCCAAGAAGGGAGGCAAAATCGAGCTTAGGCAGGCCTCAATCCGTTGAAGGGTAGTGGTAAGAGGACAAATCTCTGGATGCTATTGAGTCATGAGCAGCAGCCACAGTTCCACGGTCCTGATGAACTTCCTTGTGATCACGCAAAAAGCTTGTGTCAATGAGAGGAGTGTAAAGTTGTAGAGGATTGAAGCGGCTCTGTGCACCGCTGTGTCGGATCAAAAGTCGAGTGGAAGATTGGTGGCAGATGCCACGTTTAGCAAACAGACACAAATGCATCGACGGCTCAGCCACGTTTTGATCAACATCACTTTGAATTGTTTACCTACTCTTCTGTGCGTCCTAGCCATCGCCTCTTGGACTTCCCTGGTTTTGCTGCAAGAGCCATCTTTTCCTGGTCATCAGGCTCCTGCCAAAGTGCAACCAGTCACCACCCTTCGTTCTGAGATTCGTTGGGGATTGGGGGACTCATTCTTTCCCCGAAGTTCATGCGAAGAGTTCGAGATCAAGATGTCTTGTCGAATTGTACGACTCCCTGGTATGCTGAGCGGTCAAAGCATCAAGAAAGAGTGCTCGTTGAGTGCTTGATCTCAATGATCTGCCTTGTTTCAACCTCGATCGTACCTGTGAGATAATGGGCTGACACATATTTCCCAAAAAAGGTCATTTACGCAAACTTGAGAGACATCTCGTGCAGTCCATCGCCGGTGCAAACATCTGTAGCGCTCCCAGACATGTCTGCCTGGAGTGGACGCTGCAAAGTTTGGGCAGTTGATGGTACATTCGATCACGTGATTTTAAAGTCATATGGAAACTCTGCCTGCGAGGAGACGCCCGAGGAGGCCTCGGGAGTGACAGCGAGAATGGTTCCCATGACAATTTGGTCTAGGAGTTGGCAGCTCGCAAGCTGGCTCACAAACGTCACATGGGATGCAGTTCTCTTGTGCTCGTTCCTCCTGTCTCAAATGTGTCTGAGCTTTGACAAATGCTGAATGCCCTGGCAACCTCGAGACCCTGGAAGGGTGGAACACACAACCCTCATTGTGGCCACTTGACTTCAAACCCGTCCCATGACTTTGCTCGACTGCAAGCAGGGACAAGGAGACCACGGACCGACGGGAGTTCGCAGCTATGAGGCTTGTTTCCATCCCGGGGTTGGCACTACCGGACAATTTTCCATTGTTGTATTAGATTGAAGTTCCCGCAGACTTGTAACGAGGTTGGACTTTGGTGAGTTACGTCGGGGGACGGGGAGCTTTGAGATCTCATGTTTTCAATCAGTCAAGGATGACGGCGGGGAAATAGGTTCACAGCGGATTGAATGCTGTAGCTTAAGCTGCAAGTTCAAGGTAGTGTACGGTAAGCGAACAAAGGTGCGTTAGTTGGTTATCATATGCAAAGGAACCAAAACCGGCACTTGGAATGTGTGATGGGCAGATCCAGACCCGAATTGTCCTTATCAACTTTAGCGATGTGATGAAGTCGCGGTCCATTTCCTTCCCTTTCCATGCCGCTTCACTCGAGATTGCTTCAGAGACATGGCGTTTTTTTTGATCTAACACACATCGAGCATCCGTACATGTACGTACAAATCGTTCGTGTCATCATCGAGATTGTGGTCGACACCTCGGCGAGCTCGGTTAGAAAACCTTTGCGTGCAAACTTTGTGTCGAGCGTTTCACCCGCTGTCGAGGTCTCAGCCCATATGCAGCTTTTCACCATTGGAGGGCGTGGCGAGGCGGTTCCGGGGCGAGAGGCTGGTGGGCTTTGAGCTTGTGGGCGCTGACAGGGATGTACCACTAGTCTGCAGTAGTCACAAGCGGAGTACAAAGCGCCGTTATCGAGCACAACCTGCGTAGTGCTGGTGCTCGTAGACTGAAATTCCAACCCCGGGAGATAGACAATGCAGAAGAGCCCGGCGTTGGACTAAATTGTGGTTGCATATGCAGGAAGAATATGTCCGACGCCCATCAACGGTTTGAAGGAGACAGATCAAACTCAAACACTTGTTGTCTTGGACGACTCGGAGAATTTCAAGCCCGCGTGGCCGTGCTGGGCGCAGTAGACGCACGCACGCATGGTCAGTTGACTTGATACTAGACCAGAATCGACATGTGTACGGTTTGAGTATTGCTAGATATGACTGCACGCTGGGATTTCCCGTGAAATCGCACTTAAGCGACACTGTGTAATATCATTCTAACTAACAATGTCGACGTGATGTGTTCGAGACCTGGCCACAAGCTGCTGGTGTGAGGCAGTCCAGATAGAGCAACGTCGGGTTTGATGCTCTCGTCTATGATCGTCAAAGTCTGGGGATGTCTGTGAATGCAAAGGCGAAAGTGGAAACGCCGGTCGAGAAAAAAGGCAAGAGCACGTCAGGGGTATCAATTCGTAAAAGTGATAGGAAACAACATTATGCAAGGCCGTGAGAACAGGCCATGTAGCTCTCCCGTCCCGTACTTATCCGAAACCAGGGAATCCTCCAAAAGGATTGCCACCAGGAAATCCCCCGCCCCCAGTCGAGAACTTGAACTGTCTCTGTCCTCCTCCTCCTCCCCCACCAGGGAATCCTTGCTGGAAGAAAAACTGCTGGCCACCTTGACCGAACGGACTGCCTTGGAAGGGACTACCCCCTTGATTGGCTAGAGGATCATTGGGGTCTTCACCGTTGTCAAATTTCGCCTTTAGTTCGGGGTCAGAGAGGACTTCGTATGCTTCATTGATGGCAGTCATCTTCTTTTCGGCCTCATCCCTGGAGATGCCTCGAGCTGCGGCTTTATCCGGGTGCCATGTCTTGGTTGCCGTGCGGTAGGCCTTTTTGATCATTGCTTCATCAGCATCGCGTGATAAGCCCAAGACCTTGTAATAATCTTTGTTCTTGCTTCGTTTCAGGGCAACTTGCGCGTCATGTAGTTTCGAGTTGATGGTATTCTGGGCATCCGGATGATTGTCTCGGGCAGTGTTGAGCGTGGAGATTGCAGCGTCGTATTCTTCTGCATCCATGTGTTTCTGAGCTTGGTACAGTAGACCATGAAGCGAATTCGAATTCAAACCTAGCAACTCTGCACAAAACTTGGCGGCCTTGTTCATGTTGTTCATAGCGAGGTAGGCTTCACATGTCTTTTCTAGCAGACTAGTGTACAAGTCCGAAGGTGCCTTTGGATGAATGGTTCCTTGAGAACGGAGAGTCTCAAAGTTGGACTTCAGCTCTGATAACAGTCCCGGTTCGTCATCAGTGCCTTTTCCGGTGAGCAATTTGCTCGCCGAATTGAACTGTTTCTTTTCGAATAAGGCGTTGATCTGATCGACTCCCTTCAAGGCAGTCTTCTCTTCCCGGAAGAGCTTCTTGCATGGTTTTGAATCTGGATCAGAGTGCAAGCATTTCTTGATCTGATCCAAACCAAGTTTCGTGTCACCTAGGCTGTAAAATAACATGGCCGATATTTGTAGGTGAGGTTCAACCAGACCTGGGTGGATTTGAAGCACGTGTTGAAGATCACTCAAACCCTCTTGCACCTCACCCCGCTCTAATCTGCATCGCGCTCGTAGTTGTCGCAAAGACAAGGCTGTGCCAGCGGTCATGATAGCGATTCCGGCTTGATTGATACACGTCTCCCAATCTTGCTTCTTCTCTGCTTCGACCGCGAAGTAGGCTGCACCCTCTGCTTCTACCAGCTGTGCCAAATCCGCCGCCGCTCTGTTACCAAGCGCCACATAATCTTCTCTGGCCGCAGCCCAGTCTGCATTCTTTGCTTTGATCTTCGCCCTCTGCAACAACGCCCCCTCAAACCCTGGTTTCAATTTTAACACATTGTCGAAGTCTGAACTGGCCTGCCCGTTTCTTCCCAGGGACAGATGTGTAACGCCACGTTGGAAGAAGGTAAGGTAATCGGAAGAATCTTTGGAGATGGCAGCGTCGAAATACGCTAGAGCCTCGCTGTTGGCTCCGCGGGCGCGAGCAGCCTTTCCCGAGGCAATCAACGAAGCAGCAGAAGCATCTGAGGGTATGTCGATGACTTCGGCGGAACAAAGAGGGGTGAGGCAGACGCCTACTAGGGCGCCGAGGAGGGCGAGTCGCCGCAGCCGGAGAATCATTCTGGTGTAAGAAGAGATGGTCGAGTCGTTTGGGACGTCGCAGAAGAATAATTTCAGAACAATCTAGTATACAAAGACTGAAGAAGGGAAGAACAAAGAGCGAAGTGAGAAGCAGGACGAGGTGCTGTTGTTGTCAGAGGGGTGGCAGTGACATTCCATCGATCTGGCCTTTTTTTGTTCCCCAGATTCTCGCATCTTCAATCGCCGCACGTGATTGGTGGGCTGAAACCAGGGCATCGCACTCAGCTTGAACTTTCAGCTTCAATTTGATATACTTGAGTATTCACAAATAAATCAAAGGATCCAACGACTCAAATAGCATCTTCATCCCCATGATCATAAACAAACTCGTCCAGAGATGAGACATTCGCAACAGCCATGATCCAACCACGATGCCCTCAGTAATAGACCAAGCGACAACCACGTCAACCGCTGTTCTTCCAGAGGGATCCCCCCACCGCTCTCGTCGCGCCTCTCTGAAAGTTCTCAATCGCAACATTCATCAAGTCGTCCTCGGTAACTTGTTGTTCGATGCTTGGTACTACTCACCTTATCCCGATACAATCATCATTCGACAACCTGGACTTGGCAATGGCTCAGCATTACCGGGCGCTGATGTGAGGAACGGCCATGGTCACGGCCACGGACTTCCGGGGCATCATGGGTTACTCAAAGGAGATGAGACCGTGTGCTCGGTCCTGAATGTCTGTCCATGCTGTTTCCGCTACACGCCAGTCCAACATCAACTAACCGAACACCTTGCCCATCACCGCCATCTCCGAGAGCTGGGTCAGGAATTGAATCAACCTGTGCCAAGCTCCGCCTTCAAGGTCTACGAATGGGAAGGTTACGCAGTATGGGAAATTGACGGCGAAAAGGAGAAATTGTATTGTCAGAATCTGAGCCTGTTTGGCAAATTATTTCTGGAGCAAAAGAGTGTCTTTTTTGACACCGGCGGTTTCAAGTATTATGTCTTGACGTACACCAAGCAAGAAAATTCGACATCTCCACCACCGCCCACGAAGCCCCGGGGCCGAAAACGACGGAGTTCGTCAGGAGCAGGTGTAGTGGAGGATGATGTTCTATACCACACCCGTGTATTGGGCTTTTTCTCCAAAGAGAATTTGTCCTGGGATGCAAATAATCTGGCTTGCATTCTGATATTCCCTCCTTTCCAGCATCGCCAACTGGGGCAACTACTGATGGCTGTTTCCTACAAGCTCAGCGGGTGGGAGTGGGAAGGAGGGGTCATAGGGGGCCCTGAGAAACCCTTGAGTGCCATGGGAAAGAAGTCCTACCTGAGATTCTGGTCGGAACGCATTGCACGGTTCATGATGGGCCAGAGTGCCGACGCAGATGCGAAAAAGGTCTTTGATGCTGGCAATGGCAGAGCTAGGAAGACCATTCAACCGAGAAAGGAGGAAATGACAATCAAAGAGATCGGAGATCGTACGGGCATGTTGGGTGAGGATGTCGCTGCCGCATTGACGGAGATGGGCGTATGTAGAATAGCAGGGCCAAAAAGAAAGAAACTCAAGACTTCTACAGGTGAGGCGAATGGCAACGGAACCGCAGCTGCATCTCAAGAGCAATTTCAGGTCCCGGACGGTACTTCCGACGAATTTGCGGCGAGGATCGTCCAACGGTCCAAAATTGTGGAATGGGCCGAGGAAAATGGGGTCGACTTGACAAGTCCTGTTAAAGAGGAAGGATTCTTGGGAGAGTGGGCATTGAGTGATCTCGCCGAGTCTGATAACAGCGCAACTGGCTCTCGTGACGAAGAAAGTGAAGGCTGAAGGACATCTCGTTCGGCTGGAAGCCTCGCAATGCAATCCGGGGATGATAGGAGGATCCTAGCTGTGTTTCGAGACACAATAGTCCCATTAGTTCTGTCAGCGTATGCGATGCTAGCAGCAGCAGTTAAGCATTATGGTTCGCAATGCAGAGGACAAGTTCTTGCATGAGCTCCAAGTCGTTCATGGCCCATCCGCGCCCGACGGCTCTCATTCCAAGTTTCCGAAGCGAAATAAGCCGATATCAGTGGTGGATCATGGTGCCGAGATACATCGTTGATATGGATTAACTTAGAGCCAGGAATCCGGATACGTACCCGTAAAGAACCCTTACCTGCTACCAAGAGAGAATGGCTGAGACGGATAGTGACCCACGTCGAGATAGCTTGGTCTCATATTGGATTCAAGTAGAGATCAGCGCCGTCAGTTTCATTTCTGGTAACCGATCAACAAGAAAATAGCCTGAGTGAGCATAGCGTGACGAGGTTGGTAGTAGACTTGTTGATCAGATCAAGCCCTAACTGCGAACCCGCGGACCCTGCTAGGGTTTGGGGTTAGGTACGGCGTAGACACCGTCCCTTTGGGACAGAATGGAGGCCAAATGCTCCGGTAGGTGACGATCTTCAACCAGGGTGCACAACGGTTTTCAATGCCTAACGTCTCGCGATTGCTGGTCAACAACAACGTCGCTATGTTGTGACAAGATCAAGAAGAGAGGGGAAAATTAGGCCCTCTTCACAATCTAGACTTATGGGTAACACAACAGCGTATATCACAAGCCTCTAAGACTTCGGAATCTCGCCTATGCCACCTCTTTCAAGTTTCAACCCCTCAGCTGGCCAGTGGATCACAGTGCTTGGTGATGGTCAACATAAATGAGGCAGGGTTCAGTCGGATCCCCAGCTTTTGGAAGCAAGACTTCGATACGCGTTTGAGACAAGAGCACGAACGGGTATTCGGACGGCATATGCGGCAGTTGGACAAATGAGGAAATAAATGGCAGAGGATGGGAGGAGTTTCAAGAGAGAGGCAGAACCTGCAGAGAGTCAGTGACGAAAGCAGTCAAGCATCATTGATCAGACCTTGAACTTGGTATAGCGCGTCTCCCGCGGCAGTCGGACCTACCGGCATCATTTGAAAGTTTGCTGTTGTTACCCCTGCATATTCCTCGTGCTCACAACCCTGGTCGTCGACGCGACACCAAGTCTAGTATGGCGTGTTCGGGCTTTTGGTGCAGGAACCGTCGAACCAAACCCCTGTAAGCGTTGGCAGATTTTTCCAGTGGGGGCTCAGTAGAGACTTGCCCCAGTGACTCGGAGAAAATATGGTGAGTCCAAGGGAGCCCAACGGACCCAAGGGTAGGATTTGAAGCCTGATGCACCCGGCAGGCCGAAGCCGGGACGTGAAAATTCCTGCATTTTTCTGACACTTGACACCCGGGGCCTGTCAGTCAGTGACAGATAACGTATTCAGCCAGCTTGCTGCAGCCAAACACGGCACAACACAGCCACGCAGGGGGCCAGAAAAAGAGTCGAGGGTCGAGAGTCGAGGGTCGAGAGTCGAGGGTCGAGTGTTTGCTATTTGCATCCTTCCTGCTCACCAGTGTAGCCTAGCACGAGGACCATGACTGATTGCAAACTGGTTCAGGTCTAGTCATGTAGTATCCCGTACTTTGTATGCAATCACCAGAGAACTTCAGAGAAGGTATGATGAAATAGGTGACAGACTGATGGTGACCAGTGCTTCACATGTTGTGGAGAGAGGAGCAAGACAGGTGGAGTAGGTGGGATAGGTGAGAGGGTCGAACCGAGAAAGTGCCTGCAACTGTGAATGGACACCAGCGCGGCAGAGGATTTAGGGCTTCAAGACGACTTAGCGAGCCAATACTGCGGCTCGGCCACGGACGGGGACCACGGCTTCACTGCTCTCGGACCAGGTCCGTCGAGCTCACCAAGCATCTCGCAACATTGCACATCCGGGCCAGGATAGTATGTTTGTTGATGTCCCTTCAATGTTTGACAGATGAGAACTTAATCGTGAAGACTGAAGACCCCTATTTGGCACATGTCGAAGATCTTGGGTCCATCACCGGGATAAATTTACGTTTACAGTGGCATGCGTGGTACAGATACTGGGTAGGTCCCAGCACCAAGCCCGGAACCTCAAAAGCAGAGCAAAGGACAACGCCTAGAAGTACAGGGGCAGGGGTGCCTGCTACCCAGTACGAGCAGCTAGTTGTAGGGCCCCTGCTAGTCTGAGCTGGTGCCCTAAAGTGCCTAGGGCGTTGTCCCTGTCACTATCCGACGTCCATCGTCAACTTCTCCATCTCAAAGTTCCAAATGTCTCCACACCACCAGCATCTTGCATTTTCGCCCATCCCCGTTCCTGTCTACTTGGTCAACTGTACTTCTCGAGGTCGAGACTCAAGAATCAGGTCTCGAGACTCCAAGACCTCATCCTTTACAAACTTCCCACCTCAGGTTTCTGAGACCCTAAACCCATCCATCATATCAACTCTATACGTTTCGTCATACATCTCTGATTTTGAAGTTCCAGTGAGGTGCCATTCAACAATTCCAGTCATTCATTCTGGCCTCACTACGCACACCACCCTCTCTACATCGTATTTTGGTCCCTCTTTGAAAATTCCCCGACGGTCTCTTTCAATCTGCAGCCACTGCAAGAACAAGTCTCCCTACCCTCAGCCTCACTTTAGCCTCTCATCCGCTGTCATTGCTGAATCCTCTCTGCCGAATCATCCGACCTGAACCAAACTCCTGGGCTGAATTTTTGTTGGTCTCCTATCATTTTGCGACCACCTCGTCATCTGCCACCATCACTGGTCGCATTGGGCTTCGGACCTCGCCTTTTCAAGAACCTCATACCGAATTCCGATGGTGTAAACAAACTAAAGGTGGAACAGATCCGAGTTGTACCACGCCACCCGCTGAAAGAGTAGGACTTTAAACCTGCGAGCAACGCGAGATTCATCAGCTCTTTGGTGTCATCAACTGTGATTCCATCTGCTATAGAAGTGAAGGATTGTGTTCCGTCACCCATAGCTGAATTTGTCACTCTGACCGACCGAAGATGGCCGCGACGGAGGAGGAGGATACTCGTGGAAGCGCTCACTCTTGGGTCCTGGAACACTTGTTGACATATCCTCGTACCTATGACATTCCACTACGGACCATGTACACTCTCAACGCCACGACACAACATCAACAGTGTCCACCTCTTCCATCTCCCAACTCCGTTCCAGGCAATGCCTTTCCTCGACGAACGTCACCTGCGGCTGATGCCCAGCAAAACCTGAGCACTATGACTGCTGCTGCTCAACTGCGGGCGAACATCATGCAACATATAACCCAACTACCTTCCCAACCTTCTTCATTGCCTCCCGGCTTCATCACAAATTTTGTTCGAAGATGCTTCCCCCGCGAGCTAGATCAAGTCGATTTCCCTCAAGCCCTGACGGCGATGGACTACCTTAAAGACCTGGAGGTTCGACGTCGACGGGAAGTAGTCGCAGCTTTGGACAAGTTAGGAATTGACCAAGAAGACCTTAGCCATCGCGAAAAACTGGCGCAGAAATACCCTGGTGTTCTCCGCTGGGTCATGGACATTGAAGAGAGAGAGCGAAAAGTCGAAGCACTCTACACTCAAGTCTACTTGGGTCTACGACGTTGGACACTTATCAATGAACTGTCGTTGATGCCTTTTGACAAAGGAAACTGTCTCGCCATGCTGAACACTCTCTACCCCCCCATCAATCCCAACGCTGGTCATTTTGTACAGCCCACGGCGCAGTTAACGGCTCAGATCCTTACTCAACAACGTAATGGCTTCTTCAAATATATCACAGCAGTCGAGAAGACTGGTCCATCGGTTCTGACACATCTCATGAACCACGCAAAGAGGAAGGGCGATCCTAATGGATGGGTCACTCTTCGTGACTCCCTGGACAAGTATATCACTTTGGCAAACAGCGTCATTGAAGAATGCTATGGTATTACTGGTCATGTCCAGTCACCAACTGCCTCGTCTTCGAATGGTCACGACCACGAAGATGAAGGTCGGCGCAAAGTTGACTCGGCTATCTCGTTTGGCTCAGAGAAGTCCTCAAACCGCAACTCTTCTCAGAGCAACAAGTCCGCCAATTCCCAAAGAAGCCATGTCACCAGACCAAGCACAAGCAGTAGCTTCAGCAATGGCAGCAGGGAAACTCATAGTCGCCAAGTCTCCCAAGACAAGGAGTTACCAGAGAAGCCATTGCCATCACCAAAAGATGAAGAGGTGCCCATGACTCCTAAAGCTTCTGGTTCTACACTCGAGCGGATTGCCCGCGAGCTTCGGAAGATGAAGAGTCGGCCCAATGTCAAGGATGACCAACGTGAACGCACGCCATCGGTGTCTCAGCCAGACACGATGAATCTTGAAAACTTCGCTCAGCCTCCCATGACACCTAGTAGAGAGCGAAGCTTGAGAAACAAACTCAGCATGCGAAGAATGCGATCAAACACTGGACTTTCCGAAACCAACAGTGTGCGTTCCTCAAGCCGTCACGGAGAAGGTGTGAGTCCGGAATTACCAGCATTTGATGCGGATGAAATGAACAAGCACCGACAACAGTGGGAGACTCAGCAGAAGCTGAAATAAATTTTACGCCAAGTTTGCTCAAGATGAAGCCGCACATGTACAACATTGTACCAGACAATGGTTTCCCCTCTAATAAATGTTGAAGGGGTTGAATTTTTTTGGGTGGAAGAGAGGAAGGAGTAATGACCTTTTGCGGCTACTGCTACCGCGATAAATACGAAACAGAAGATCAGGTGAAACGTGTAACGAATACTACAACACCATGAAGACCATGATGGCTGAAAGATGACGCCACGAATTTTTGGCCAAGAAAACAGAAAGAAATTGGACTCGAGTTTTGTCTTTTCCCTTTGTATCAGGCACTAAACATGGGAGAGAACAAAAGCAATCAAAGCTCTCACGGGCTGGGGAGGAAGACTTGGACTTGGTAACAAGAAGAGTGTTCTCTATTGTTTCGGGGTGGTCATCGTCTTTGAAGGGAGCATCAAAAGCATTGTGTCTCATCACCGGCACCTACGATACCCACTGAGTTTTGTTGTTTGCTGGCGCTATTTGAGAAGAGACCCTCGGGCAGACTCGATTGATGAATACCGCACAATTGAATTCAAACTTGATTCCCACAAGCTATCTATTCTATATCCATTTTGAATGTGCCTTCGTTTTCGACTCGGAACAACATGTTATATCTCAACGAAGTAGCCCGGCTGGGGTCATGGTTTCAACACAGCCAGATCCTTCATGTCTGTAAAACAGTCCTAGTTATGAGATTACAGAGGTAAGCGAACCCTTGGAAGCTGTAAGAGACGACGAGTTGCGTATGTTGAGCTCGAATCACGATCGCTCTGAGCCTGGGCTAGTAAAATGTCGGAGAAACAGAAAATCCGCCCACTGAAGCCCTCATCTCTCCAAAATTTCGAAAGCGCCTTCTACCTTGAACCGCAGCACTGAAACAATTCCTCACAATACACCTTCCTTACCTAGACACACACCCTTCCGTCTATCCGATCCAAACACCCATACCATCGGAAGCCCAATATCACACATCTCTCACCGCCCGTCTTCCGAAAACCTCCCCATCTACTTCTACCCCCCACACAGACTCAACACCAACAACAATGGCCCTCGAGACCTCCAGCAGTAATCCACGGGGCATCCCGGCGTTCCCATTCATGAACGCAGTGAGCGACTACGTGAAATCGATCGAGGATGTCGAATCCACACTGCAACGCTTCCAAGAAATGGTGTCCAAATACACATTCATGCAGCAGAACGTGGAGCGGCGGGCCGCGGGGTTGAAGGAGAAGTTGCCGGAGATGAAACGCACATTACAGGTAGTCAAGTTTCTGAAGAAGAAAAGAACGCCGAAACCTGGCGACGAAGAGGGTGAGGATGATCTGGACGATCTGGGGGACGACGAAGAAACCCACAAGAAGAAGGATGAGATTGAGACGACATTCTCGCTCCAAGACACGCTGTACGCCAAAGCGGTCATCAAACCCTCCCAGATCGACGAAGTCTATCTCTGGCTAGGCGCGAACGTCATGGTGGCATACCCGTTGGACGAAGCGGAGGAGCTGTTGCAGGGCAAGCTGGACAAGGCAAAAGAGAGCCTGGCGGCGTGCGACGAGGATCTAGAGTTTCTGCGGGTGCAGATCACGACGCTGGAGGTGGCGATTGCGCGGGTGCATAATTGGGATGTGGGCGAGAAGAGGGCGTTGCGGGCGCAGGGGAAATTGCCGGAGCCGGACGGCAAGGACGGCAAGGGGAAAGAGAAGGACTGATCGGATCGGAGTATCATCAAAAGGAGCTGTCTCTGTTCTGTTCTGTTCTGTGGATGTCTTGATGCGGACAAAAGAGATGGAAAATCCTTTAGGCCTGGTTCTACAGGTCTTCGAGACTTATGAGGTTCCATTCGATATTCTCCTCTCGACACGGATGTTCTATGGGCCATGATCCTGACCGATGAAGATGGGGTGTTAGTACCAGCGAAAACGATCAAAACCGGCTGTGCCTATACCTGCACCAAAACGCCTTGCACCTCGCCCATGTCGTCCCTACCACTCAAA
Source organism: Cladophialophora exuberans (assembly GCA_030068005.1). Classification (NCBI taxonomy): domain Eukaryota; kingdom Fungi; phylum Ascomycota; class Eurotiomycetes; order Chaetothyriales; family Herpotrichiellaceae; genus Cladophialophora; species Cladophialophora exuberans. Next base: position 77,038 of record JANSVK010000151.1, read on the forward strand.
CGCGTATGGAACACGTTGCCTCCAGAAAGACCTCCTTTCAAAACTCGCCGATCCCCACCGTGCGACCCTCTAACCCTGGACAGCGATATCATTTTGTTTCATGCTTGACTGCCATTCCGAGGTTGCCCTTGATCATCATCGACACATACTGCTCATGTGTAACATTGAGCTGGTTCTGCGTCGCCGGCCAATTTTCCAAATAATCCTTGTGCCAGACCTGACGGACCATGTGGCTGAAATTGCTGCCCTCCTTGTTCTGGATGCTATTCCGAGCCCGACAGACGAGACACTGCTCCCTGCTCTCCCCGTACTGTGCACCTCGGTGCTGGGTGGTAGCCAATTTCGCGTCAAACCGATCACAGCCGCAGCGTGTCGTCGTGTAGCTTGCGCTTCGATGGATGATATTGCCATCATCATCTTCAATTCCGATGAAAGTGGGGGCGATGGCCGGGCAGGCGATGGCGTTGAAGTGGCCACAGGCAGCGAAATGCACGAGGATCTCTCTGACGTCTTTGGCGCCGCTGGTGGTGGGCTCGGTGAAGACCGTGCCTTGTTCTTCGTGCACGAAGTCCTTGCTCAGTGCCGTCATGGTGTCCATCCACTGCGGCTCCTGGATGTGGTACGGCGGATTCGGGTCGTCGTCTTTAGCCGCGTGTGTTGGACGCAGACGGAACGCGTGGCGCGGTTCACACAGCGCGGCGAGCCGATCTATACCACCGTAGCGGCTGACGCCGCCGTACATATGCGCGACGTTTATGCCCTGCTGTTCGCAATAGTTGACGTTGACGTCGCTGGCCGAGATCTGTCCTCTTATCGCCGCCATACGGTTCCAACCCACCACGTCTTGAGTCGAGTCGAGCACAAGCGGCTTTTTTCCGTGTGTCCGACTCTCTTGATTGCAAAGCTCTGCAGCTCGTACCATGGCGTCGATGTAGCAGCTATGGCAGAGGCGGTCGTAGGAGTGGATTTCGGCGCGAACGATCGTTTCTTGCGCCTCAGGGTCCGGGTGGTGGCAATTTGGGTTCGTGCGGCCTTCGTCGTCGAAGCACGAGTGCCATTGCGCCTCGGTGTGCTTGCACTGGATGTAGTGTTGCAGGTGGACGTAACACTTTGGGCGAAGTCTCTGCGTCTCTGTATCTAACTTTGGCTTCTTTGCCAGTGGTTGTCGTTCTGGTTCGGGCGCTCGTTCTGCCGGCTCTGACACTGACTGCGGCGCCACTGCCGCTCGCGGCGACAAATCCCCTGGCATAATGTGTCCTGCTGCCGGGGTTCCGTGTTGCAGGGATGGAGAATAAGATCCTTCGTGGCGCTACCCCAGGTCCGGGTGATAAGGCAAGTCTTGGTTGATCTGAAGGTCTTTAATGATCCGATGATTTTGGGAAGGAGTTGTTTCGCGGCTGCCCTGGTCTGGCTGAAGGCGCGAGTGCTTTTTATATTCCATGCCAGTGATAGCCGTCCCCTGAACAGCGACTGCCTCAGAGGTGAATACCTGATTCAAACCAACCCTTTTGCGCACCATTTTCCCCCGCTGCCTCTTCTTGGTCTCTTGAGTGACGTACGACACTTGCGCGGTGATGTATAGTGGTGATGGGGAAACAGAGCACTGCGCGTCACTCGCGTACCTCAGCGAAGGGCTTTCCCCCTTGAATATCGTACTTGAACTTTTCGCAAGTTCTAGCTCGTGGTCTGCCAAAAAAAAAAAAAAAGGCCTCCCCCCCTCTCTCCTCCCTGCGCATTTGTGCCTCGAGTGTTAAGAAATTTGAATTAAAATGTAGTCAAGTATATATCTAAGTACATATGATGGGCGACAGAAAGAAAACCAAAAAATCTCAGTGCCAAAACAGCTCAAATTCCATAGGCTTTATGTATCTACCAGAGTTTGCGTCTCAAACATGCACCTGCCTGCCTCCACCTTGAGGATTTTTGATTGCCAGTTTGGCAGGCCGGTCTTCTGGCTCACACTCTCACGCTGTAAAGGGTTTGGTAATGGTTTGTGCATCTTTCCAGGCTGCGGCCGGAAAGAGGTCAGATCGGATGAAAGGTCGTCGGTTCAAATTTATAATAACAGGATGCAAGGTGTGGCAGGACTGATGTCCGATATACTGCTGGAGGTGGTTAAGCTCTGGACAGGGCTGGGCGACCGGCCCACCCACCAAGGTGCAGATCCAAGATTTGCACCAATAGTCAAGTTGCGCGAGGCTGCAGCCCCTGAGGACCTAGTATAGAGAGACCGACGGGGTCAACATTACATGCATCTAGATGGGAGATAATCGTTGCAGACTGTAGCATAGGGAAGTATTTTCGGTTTGGATTCATGTCTTCAAGTCTTCATGCTCTCATACTACTACTTTTCTCTACTTCGTCGGACTCGATGGAGTGTTAGCTCTGTAGTGTGTGGTATGCACACACCAATAAATAAATGGTAGTACGAAACAACTCCCGACTCCTACCTCATTTCATCCACTCATCTTTCTCCTTGTGCCTCTCCTAGTACACGCCCTAGGCTCCGTTTCATTCGTCTTCGTCTCATTTCATATCATTTTCCTCATCACATCTTCATATTCACAGCAAGGAACACTTGCGAATCTTTCTGCCACCCTCACCATCTCTTAAAATTATTAGTCTGAAGAAGAAAAATTCCCCAGCCAGGGTAGCGAGTCAGCTAATTATATTCCCCCTGCACAATGCAGTGCATGAGAAGAAAACAGTGCCACGCCAAGTCATTATCCATACATACAAAGGTCTCGTCAAGGTTTCGTAAATTTTGTTCGTCAAATGTTTGCCCTCGAGTTCAAATCAGGCAGCCAAGGATGGACAACAGGAGGTAGTCGTTCTGTATTGCATCAAGTACCCGGCTCAAGTGTAGCTTGAAGCCATAACAGTACCCTGCTGATGAGAGGGTCCAGGATCGTCTGGTATAATTGCAGCATCAGCCATATCCATGCAGGTATCGGTGTTGTCACTATCGGGCTCATGGAAAATCGACTGGACGTTTCTGCGCTCGGCTCTGGTTGGCTTCAAAGTGTCCACATTTTGCGAAACCAGATCAACGACTGCTGATGATTCAGCTTGATTCGTCGGCGAGAACTTCTCGACGCGCGCTCGAGGATCAATGTCCGGCGGTCGATGTCGATCATCTGTAGTTGTAGGCGGTGAGCTGAAGCTTCGAACCTTCCGAACGTTCTTTGGAGTCATCACCGAGCAGTCGAAGTGGCTGAGCTGACACGGAAGCCGATGATCGAAGAGCTTAGCAACTTTCGTGCCGCCAGATCGGACATTTTGAATCTCGTGGCCAGAATCGGTACTATCGGCCAGACTATTGGTCCGAGAGCGCCGTCGCTCTTCAGCATCCCGCAACATCTCGGCTGGCCCCTTTACAATCGCCCCTCCCACTGCGAGCATGATCGCGACACTGAACTTTCCCCAGAGAAATAGCGAGCGACCCCAGCTGTCTTTCGATGCTTTGGCTTCTGCCGACGATGATATGGGCTGCTTAGTAGCCCGATCGCCACGCTCCAGATAGTTCTCGTTCTGGGAGGCAGAGGCGTCATGGGCTTGTTGTGGGCGCTGACTGCGAGGATGATCTTCCGAAGTATGTTCAACGTGAGAGGAGCAATATCGATGTGCAATGCTTTCACCGTCATAGTTCTCCCAATCCCACTCGAATTGTCCGTGGCCTTGTTGGCGATTGCCAATGAACAATCCCAGCACCCACCAACTTAACTTTCCAAACATTTTCCATTTGGAGCGCCAAGCATTTGCTATCACACGTCTCGCCAGAGCCAAGGGATCTCGTTTGAACTTCTGAACGTAGCTCGTATACCTTGATAGAGTCGCATAAACTGTCTTAATCGTCAACGTTGCCAGAGGCCGAGACCCTATTCCTCGATGTTGAAGTATCTCGAGTGGATTGCGCGTTCGCAAAGAGCTCCGTCGTTCAGGGACAGTAGCCTGGGACCTCAGCGGGTTATCAATAGCGTCGACGCTAGGTCTCGGCATCTCGGGGTCATTTGCAAAACCTGGTTCAGTCGAGAAAGGTCTGTCGATCTTGCCAGATCCTAGGGGGCGAGTTGTGTGGGTTGAGCTTATTCTCTGCCGCTTTCGAGGGTTAAGAGGAGTATCAGGAAATGCAAAATCAGAAATCGTCCCAGATCGCTCATAAAGACGATGTTTCGAGAAGAGGGGTTGCGGTATATCGACGTTATCGGTATCAGAGAGCGAATCGAGCGAGTCAAACTTTGGCTGGTTCTTGAAATTGATCGGTATCGAAGTCGGCCCTGTGGCCCAAGAGCGGGTTTGCGGGTGAGCGTGGGCATCGGCACTATCGTTGTAGGTTTCAGGCGAATGGAAGTTCCTGTTCAGGAGCGCAGTTTGATTTAGTCCCCAGTCTCCAGAGAATGACGGCGTATCGAGATTCTGCGCAATACCACTGATATCATATCGGCTTACATCCTCTGCAAAGACCTCATCCATGCTTTGAAAAGCTGGTCCTGGTCGACCGATCACTCCATCAGGACTAGAACAGGTCACGTCTCCATATCCGCCCATAATTGAACGCTCAATCGATGCCGGATCATCTACTCTGGTCGGAGAGGTGAACTGACAAGCCACAGATCTAGTAGGCGACGTAAATGGTGAAGTAGAAGGCAAATTTCCATTATCAGCAACAAAGGTTGGCAAAAGCAGAGGTTTCAGCTGACTCGAGCCCGGCATAAATTTTCGAGGTCTTCGTTTCGAAGGGTGGGCTAATATGCTCTGTGATCGGCTCTCAACACGGGCATGACTTCCGGAAAGTGCGTCAGGACTGGTGGAGACTTGAGAGGCCAGAGTTGACCGCCTGGATCCAGGGTTGCTACTGACTGGAGCGCAGGACTCTCCAAGCCCGGAATCTATGGACTGTGTGTCATAGACAGGTCCGGGACTAGACGCGAGCGGCGAAGACAGAGTCTGACCGCCAAAGTAATCCGTCGCGGCGAGTGCTGGTGAGGTTAGAATCGAATGTGGTCTACTTTGAGACTGAGATGTGTGTATACCAGGAGACGATGGTACCCTGGGGATGATCAAAGACATCGGGCGAGCATTTCGTCTTCTCGGAGTGGGAAACTCCATACCCGACTGAGTCTTCGTAGGCGAAAGTGCGAGCAGTTGAGTTAGAACCTCATTGCGTTTTGTCATGTCTCGATTTGTAGCCTCGAGGCCAACTTTGTCTTCTTCCAGCTTTTCAATCTTGGATTTCAAGACTTCTAGAGCAGTTTGATCCAGTCGCTTTTCTTCACGATCACCTTCAAGATCTTGGATGACAGTCTGCTTAATTTGCACCTCGTCTTCCAGATCCTTAATCCTCCTCTTGAGCTTCACCTCTATATCAGCAGCGCGTTCGATAGTTTCGTGCAGTTCAAACTCAAACGAAACCTTCATCAATTCCAGTTCTTTGTTTAGGTGGTGTATCTCTTCTTTGGCCTTCTTGAGCTTCTCCTTCCATGGCAAATGAGTGGTTGGCGAGTACATGGCATCCTTGACAGATTGCAATTCATTTTCGATGTGTTCAATGTACTCGTCTGAGTTGAATTTTTGCTTGGCCAAGGACGATTTCCGGCGTAGTCCATTGCGCACTGAGCGATAGTGAGGCGAATCCTTACCGGGCGACGGTCTGGGGAGGTTGACTGAGACTTCCCTAAGTCCCATGGCGGGCGACTCGTCCTGAAGCGAATCTGGAATTGAAAACGCCTGCACGTCGCTGGATGCGTCGTGATAGACCGACGGTGGATTAGAATACTTTTCGGGAGAGTCTTCAAAGACTGGAATGGCCGCACGCCTCTTCAAACCGCGTAGCCGGGATGTATTAAAATTGGAAATCTCGTTCAAAATGGCAGAGTCGGTTGACGCATTGCTTATTTCTTCGATTGCTCTGATTTGAGATTGATCATTTTCGTCCTGCCGTTTAAACCGAGGAGAAGAAAAACATGAGGGGTCGGTTTCAAGGGAACGATTCAGGGAAAACGGGATCCCGTTGACGGACAGTCTCTGAGCGGAAAACCTAGCATGACGGGTCTGTAGAATTTTTTGTTGGCGTGTATGGGGAGCAGACTTGGGGGTTGCCTGGTTCGGTTGGTATTCGCGTAGAGAAGGAGGGATGGACCGTGAGCGGACATGGAGAGGAAAAGCGGGTGACGGTGGATGGGCGTGGGCTTCGTCCATGAGGAACTATGGAATTATGTTGTCATGGAGCTCTCTGATACCGACAACGTGGTTCAGTGGTCGCGACAGCATGCTATTGGTGTCGGTAATTGGGTTGATGAACAGGCCGCCAGGGTGGCTTGGACGAATGACAGGACTGACGGCGAGTGAGAGTAAATTGCTAACATTCCAAGCCTCGCACTGCGAGGGCTGATGCAATATGGAGCTCAGAGAGCAAAGGAATGCGAGAAATGAAGAAAGTGGTGGATGTTAGAAGTGTGTTGAACAGAACATATCTGGAAGAAGCAGACGAAGAAGGCGACGAGGAAGAAAATCGAGAGAGATAGAGAGCGCAGTCAGTCAGTCAGCCCACAATGCAGAAGGAGCCTGCAACCTGCAGCGTGAAATTGAAGCCGATGGCCTGTTTACTTTTTGCTTGTCCTGGCAGTTCAGCTTACAGGGGACCCCCCACCTAAAGGCCCTAAACAAGCGGAAGATCTTACTCAATTTGTTCCCGAAGCCGCCTAGAACTTCGATGGTTGGTTAACGAGTCTAGGCGGGTCTTAACTAACGGCGGGCCCCGGAATCTGCTCGCGAATTACCGAGGCAGATGCAACCTTGACGTGCCTGGGCCGAGAAAATCAGTCGCGCGTTCACGTGATCAATGTCCCATCCACCTCCATGCCAACGTCGGTCAACCGTGAAGTACGAGTCCTGTGTGTCCTGAGGTACTTCATCCTTCAAACGACTCTTCATGAATCCCAACTCTATGACCACAAACGCCATTTCCGTTCGAGTCAGCCTCATTCTCCCATAATCCATTCTCAGCCGAGCCCTCTTTTCTTTGTTTCTTTTTTTTTTGGGATGCCCTCACGCCCAATCGTCTGCATCTTCTGGTGAACAATGTCGTTCTTGTCACTCCGTTCCTTCTATTTTTTGGTCCCCTTCTATTGTTCGCCCGACTTCAATGGCTCTTCTTTAATGAAGTAGCTATTTATGAAAAGTTCTATGGACAATGAATCACAAAGACTGGCTGCCACACCTCGATATTTTTGGAATTCCTTGCTACAAGATAGGTCAATATGAAGCCTCCTCGAGACTGTTTGCTCTTACATCTATTAAACCAATTTCTGTCTGTCCCCCAACTTCTAACACACCCTCAATTTATTTTCCCGCATTTCCTAGAACCACTGATCTTGTAAGTTCTTTTTTCCTGCTTTCAAAACATGTGCAAGATACTTGAATATGCATATACGGAATGTCTAAGACCTGCCAGTAAGTATCACCCCCGACTCTAGGATCTCTATATGCCCCTGTCTTCCCCTAATACTAAGAAGCTACGTTATTAGATCCTGGTCCCGGTTATTATGAGTATGCGGAAGATAACCTCTGCAGAGGTAGACCTCCCATGCGTAAAGGCCCTGCGATGATCGAAGTATGCGACAAACACCAAGGTGACGTGGCTCAGTACCGAATGAGTGCAGATGAGACACGGGTGGAAAGCACCCGATGCATTCCAGTCCCCAAGATCATCTACATCAAAAGTACCTGCCAATATCACGAGGAGTTGAAGGGTAACAGGTACGAGACCCAAGCGCCCGAGAACAATCGCCTAGAGCAAATCGTCGATGGGAAGACTGCAACAGTAAATTCAGCCCTGGACGGTCACACTTGGCACATCCCTAGCATAAAATGGAGGGATCCCCAATTCCGTATGCCCGACTATAATCCAGCGCCTCGTCAATATCCACTTGATCAAGAAGAGGAGGTCAGCCCCACGAGCGATGCAATTCCCTGTCAACCAACTGGTGTTCTCAACCCTCGTGATGCCCCTGAACAATGGCGAGATGCCGATGGTCGACCCATAGACATGCTGGCTAGTCATTACAACGAGATGAACGACCCAGCATCCCGAACAGTGAGCAGGAATCTAGTTCCAGTATATAGTGCTTCCCAAAGTGCTCAAGACCCACCGCATCAGAATGGTCCCAGCCAAGCACCTCAGCCGAATAGTGCTCAAGGACAGCCACAAGTTAACCAGGCACCGTAACCACCTATCGCCAAGAGTTCTTCAAGTCTCGCTACCGCCAAGTTGCGCGCTCCTTGTGTCGGTTGTAGG
>JANSVK010000152.1:0-84932 GCA_030068005.1 Cladophialophora exuberans
TCTTCAAGAAGGTGGAAGCTTTGAAGAGCGAGAGCGAGTAGAAACAAGAGGGTTGTGCGGTACTTAGCTTGCCAAAACCTGGTCGCTTGGGCTGGTCGGGAAGCCATCAACCCACGTACCACGTTATTTCCTCCGAAATCCTTGTGACACAATTGACGAAACTATAGTGTTTATCATCAAATACTTCTCGCTCCACTCGATCTTGTTCTTCTCGGACCTTTTCTTCGTCGAGCATAGGATACCCTACTTGACCCCAAATTTCTTTGTTGGCACTGACGATTGAAGAAAACTCGGTCTGAAGTTCGTACATGCGCACTTGCCCTATCAAAGAGCCATAAAGCTCTTTCTTGTTGAAGTCTTCGATGGAAACCATGACACCATAGCCGCCCCCTCCTTTTGAACAGATCAGCCCCCAGTGGCCCGTTGGTCGAAAGCCGTACTGGGGTTTCCAACTTTCGGTCCAGTCACGAGTTGGGTTGGTGTTCAGGCAATTTTCCTTGTCCACACCTTCCCAGAATCTCGCACCCGATCGGCACTTGCCTCCTATGGGTACCGGGCAGAGCACATAGGATAGCGCATCGATGCGAAGGATCATGCATTTCTTGATATTCGCCCCTTCATCGAAACTGAGCAGGCACGACTGGTCACATTTGAACCGCAGACCACGATCTGTTTGCACTGCTTCAATACCGGTATCGCCTGCGTCATTTCTGCCCTGCAGATAGAAAACGTCATGCGGCTCTAGATTCAACAAGGAGGCAGGTGCCCATCGGAAAGGTGAGATGTTGAGTTTCTCTTCATCGGTGAATAAGAATTGCCATGGAAACTTGGGATTCTTGTCCGTCAGCAGGCGGTACAATTCTATCATTCGCAAGCGGACGTCTGACATGTCAATGATAGTAGAGACATCAATGTCCACGATGTAGCCAATGCAGAGAGGTTCATCTGCGCTCCACGAGGTGGTCCGAAAATGAAGAGCTGTGATGACTGAGAGAATGTCGGTACTCGTTGGAAGGTATTGAGATATGAGCTCAGCACAGTTAAAGGCGATGTTGTCCGTGATTGACCTGTTTGGTTGGGGAAGCGGGATAGATTTGTCTGAAAACTGGAAGAGAAGTTTCGACCGAGCGACAGTGCCTTCCTCTAAAGTCCACAATCTTCTCATCCACTTACAGAGTGCTATTTTAAGAAGTAGCTCTTCGTTGCAGGATGTTGTGGGAACTGACAGGAGATCTGAATCGAGAACCAGAACGTTTTTTGCACTGCGGTAAACATCAGCCATTCGAGCAAGGGCTATTCGCTTTCCAGGCCCATAATTTGCTGGTATGCATAAAGCGTCAATCCATACAGTGGCATCTGCCAGTCCTGTTTCTAGAACAAGTTGATGAAGTCGCCGTAACTGGCACGTCGGCAGTGCGTTGACACTTGGTGGATGTCCGAGTCCATCAGACCAAACATGGGATATTGCAACATAGTCTTCATCGTTTGTAAGAGATACGCTGACGCTGCCATTCTCCATCACTGAAATCCTAACACGAGGTATCGTCACATGTTCGTCGTTTGTCAACGCATGCTCTAGTTCGATCGAATCGACATGAACATCCATGCAGTGACCATCACAAGTTCGCGTATGAGCAGTACGGTATGTCGACACCTCCATATCGAAGGCATGACACTTGCTTGAAGTGCATCGAGAGTGCTGATTTTGGGGATTCTGGTGAAATACACTGCGGGAGAAACAAAAGGAGGCATTGTCGAAGGTAAGCTCCATGAAGCCGAGTGTGCTGGGACACCAATTCAGGGTTTCGATACTCCTTCGCGTCGAGAGACAAACACCGTACGCTCCAGAACTACTCCAGTCTTTCCTCTCGCGGAAGTATACTGTCTTGCCGATGAACTCGAGGGCTTCCAAAAGGACTGAAAGCAAAATTTCCAGATTTGATTCCACAACAACTCGAGATTCATTTGAGACCACATTATCTTTGGCTCCAGTGAAACTGAGACTGCCGAAAGTTTCTGCAGTAAAATTGTTGGTCAGAAAGCGTAGCGCTCGCATCTGGTGTCTTTCGAGCTCGTGGAAGCCGATTTTGCGTTCGGATTTTGGCTTAACTCCTTCCAAGTCAAACCAGATCTTGACATCTTCCGGAAGCTTCTCGAGGCTCAATACCTTTACATTGTCTCGGACGGCAACATACTCGTAGCCGTCGAATTGGGTGCCATATATCGAATGGGCGGCGGCGAGGAGACCGAAGAAAAGCCATTCTTGCAGCAATTTCGTGCTTTGCTCGATGTCGGGTCTCGAGCCATCAGGCAGGCTCAGGATATTAGCAAAATTGAGCTCACCCCAGTAGTTCAGACGAAATCCTCTCCGCTCAGGGAATGATTCAAGAGGTCCACCATCATAACAATTTGGATCGCATCGCAGCGGGAATGTTAGTATCGGGACATCGGGGTTAGGATTATGTGCTATTGGGAGGTGATCCATGATCCATGCGCAAGAGCCTCCGGGGTGTAGGTCGCTTATTGTGTTATCATGTCTGATGTTGCGCGAATTCGTCGCTGTCTCTTCCAACTGGGAGGGAATAGTGTCTCAAGGAGGACGACCGGCAAGAGTAGAACCAATACAAAGCCAAGGTACACGCTGGTTGCCAGTGTCCAGGCGCGACTGGCTTGCCGATTGGGCTGATGAGGCTCAGTATGAAGGCCGCCCGCCATGTGTTACACGTGCCTGAATCAGCCGCTCACGAGGCGCCAGTGGTTGTGTAACCCATGTCAAGGCAGATTTCCATGTCACACCAATCAGCACTACTCTCTAATAGTTGAGACAATTCAGCGACTCTAAGTATGAGATGACAGTGGCCAGCTGTGGGATGTGAGAGAAACAAAAGATGGTGATTCTTATCAACCTGAACGCTGACCAGCACCTGCCATGCGCCTAGAGTCTTGACGACATGGAGCCAATCATATCTGGGTATCTGGACCTCAGCCTTGTGGTTTGCAAGGCTGCATTTCTCGCTCAACTTTCCTCTGTGACATTCAAGTTTCGTTTCTGTTTCTCTTTCCCTTTCTCCGTCTTCTCTACATCTCACTCGCTCCCTTCCAGTCCAAGGTCAACATTTAGCTACTAGCTTTAGGAGAGCTCCCGACCACATTTCCACCGAGAACAACAGGTTGCTTGTTGCAGAAATTCTTAAGGTCCCCGAAGACGGCCTTCGACGCCTCGGACGCAAACGCGGCATTGGCATCTTTGGCATCGTCCCAGCGCATGATGGTCATGACAGCATATGGCTTAGAACCATCCGGTCCAGGCGTCATCTGTAAAATCTCATAGCCTTTCAGACCGAAGGGATTCCATGCCTTTGTGGCCAAATCGAGGTGGGTGGTGAGGTAATAGTCTAGGTTGAAGGTGCCATCGTCGCCGCCGGGGTACATGACAACTGCTTCGTAGGTCATTTTGTGATCTGGAAGTTTGTTGAAGAGGACGGTTTGAGTGTTCTTGAGCGTGTTGGTGTCGATTTATCTGTGCTGGAGTTGAAGTGTTTTCGAATTGGAATCTGGCGAGGAAAAATCCGACGATGCTGCTTGATATATATACTCGTCCTCTTGCCATGATGAGTGTTTCCCATCTATACACGACCACTATTATCAGCCCATACTTTGCTAAGAGACGACATGAAGCGACGGAGCAATGTCCATCCTTTGGAGAGGCCTTGACTTGGCGAGCCCGGGTACCGGCCTCGTGTAGTTCCGAGCAAAGCAAAATGCCTTTGAAAATTTTCAGGCTACAGCGTTTCAGAATAGGTGTTCGGAGTGTTGTATTTGGCCGTGCTACTAGTTACTCTTTATTGCAACTCTTGCCCAGGTAACATGCGATCCGTGTACGGTGTTCTGGTGTAGTCCCATGAAATTCACGCGAAAAGCGGCGTCACTCAATGGCCAAAGCCGGTATTTTCTTGGCATCAGGATTTCCTCGCGACATGGCGTTCAATCGCCATGGAGCTGGAGCTTGTCATCTATTCAATACCACCATCATGTTCAGACTTTGATCCTTTGCCCTTGTAACCCTCATCTTGTGCTCTTATTAGTGAAATGCCCTCAAAGAAGAAGAAGCAAAAGACGAGACATGGAGAACCTGGCGGAGGAGAGCTCAGTCAGGCAGAAATATGGGACGATTCTGCCCTGATCCGATCCTGGAACGATGCTCTCGCTGAATACGAGGTACGTTCTCCTCTCTTCCTCGCTTGCGAGTTCTTCATCAGATCGGCACGAGAATACCCAAAAAATGCCTACGGGAGATGTCTTTAGCTGGACGACAACACCTGTTCTCTTCAGGGGGGCTGACATTGAAACCTACAGTACTACCACAGCATCCACGCCCGAGGTGAAGACGTCGAGGAAATCCTGCGCAAAGCCGAATTGGGCGAGCTAGATGACGAGGAAGATCCCGTGTATCAAAAATCAAATGGAATCGAAACCACGCCGAATGTGGCCGGAACGAACAGCGATTCCCACATACCCGGGGCCGCAAAAGCTATAGCTATCGACGGAGCAGACGACCAAGGAGAAAGCGATGAAGAGGGTGAGATCCTGGAGCAGTTAGAGCAGCCCTCGCTCGACGAACTACGAAAGGCAGCTATGCAGCGACGTGAGTACCATTTTACCATCTCAGATCACTATGCTGACAATTCTCCAGTAGCGAACCAATCTGAACCAGACGGCGAACAGCCATCATTAGTGGCAGAAAAAGCACCCTCCGCCAGGAAGAGTGCTCCCATGATTGGCCCAAGCCTCCCACCGTCTGTTGAAACCAGCGCCGAGGCCGCCATCGAGGCACAACCTGGATCAGGTACGTCAGAATCACAGTTCACACAAATTTATCTCCCTTGATTCCAGGACCGTACCTGACTATTGCAGCTCCTTCACAAGACCAAACCCTCGAGAACATCAAGATGGCATATTACTGGGCTGGATATTACTCGGGGCTCTACGACGGACAACGACAGGCGCAGAACCAAGCTCAACCTCAACCTTGACCCCATCATCTGTTGACGAATGGGTGCCCAAAATGACCCCAGGGTTTCACAACAGCAAGATGCTTTGGCTCTGCGCTCGAAGTTCTCGACTTCGTTTCCGGCAGGCAACGATATCTAACGACACTGGATAATCTTCAACAGACAGTCATCCTGGACATGCACACGAGAGTCGTTGCGTACAGCCTTCCATCTACAGTAGCACTATGACATTGCAGGGCTGCTACGAGCATCACGCAGGTAAACATGAAACCGACCACATATACCGCAGGGAATTGAATTATTTAGACTCAGACGACAGCACTCAATCTCTCTCCTTCTTTCTCAATCGACGGTCCCTACTCAACCAGTCTCAACGTCCCGTTCTCGATCTCATACACCACCCCCACCACATCTGGCGCCTTGCCACCAAATTGAGGATCATTCTTGATCAACTCGACGTCTTCTCTGACACTTTCATCGAGACTAGACCACGAAACTATCAGCATCTTCTCCTTCATCGGTGGCCGCACCTATTACTCGACGAAGAATGTCCGAGGAATTAATAGCTAAGAGGGGGGTGATGGACTCACTCGAAAATCTCCCCAAAATCCAACGCCGCAATCGTCGAGTCTGGCAAGTTCGACATCTTCTTGATACTCGCGCGCACCTCGTCATCGTGGACGTGCGTCGTGCCGCAATCTAATCATTCATTCCGACATACTGTGAGCCCAGCTTCATCCCATCCACAGTGCTTTCCAGGCTGTTGAATCACGTCTCCAAGGAGAAATAAAGACGCGCGCGCGTGAGCTTACCAGTATGATGCACCACCAGCACCAATCCGATCGGCGTGATGGCATTGAGCACAAGCAGGGAGCGCATCGCATCCATCGCGCGTCCGCCCGCGTTGCGTATCACCGCCGACGGCGTTCCCTCGAGGCCCAGAAACTTCTCCGGTATCACGCGCGGGTCGCTGCAGGATACTATTTCTCGCCCATCATCTTCGTCAGCCTGATTTTCTGCTCTTTGCTCTGGAATGGATGCTGGACGTGGAAAATGGCAGGGACGTACGAACAACAACGCCCTGCGGCGTCGACGCGCGGGACCACATTTCACGCAGCTTCAGTAGCGGCGGGGGCGCGGTGTAGTTCTTTGCGAATGTCGCGTTCGCTTCGAGGATGCGTGTGAGTGCGGGTTTGGGGCTGGCCATGTTTGCTGGTTTTCTTTTTCTGTCTCTTCAGGAAGGGAAGATGTTGCAGTGATGGGAGCGCTGATTCGGAAAGTAACAAGCAAGCTGTGGAAAGAAGTCCAGTATTGAGCTACGAGTACCCGCCAAAATCGACCTTTTTCCACCGGCTTTACAGTATATATATATATATCTCTCTCTCTCTCCCTCTCTTATCTCTCAATCCCTGACTTCTGCTAAAAGTGAGATATTCCCCAGCCGTGCGTCTGAAGGATTTCCCGCACTGAAACTAACAGTCTTCATCATCATCATCATCTAGATAACGCTTGCCTACGCACGAACGCACGCACGCAAACAAGCGGCCTTTTGTCTACCTACCCGCAACACGTAACATGCGTCATTCCAGCCCCCAAGTCGGCGACCAAATTCAAAAGGGGTAGTACCTCACCACCACCCACAATATCAGATTTCGTACATCAGTATGTAATCAAAAGTTCTAGAATCCCAAAATCCAGAGGGGAAATATTGCATAAGCAAGACGGTACCATGCAAATACTGCATCGATACCTAGGCAGCAGCCTCAGGGCCGTATCCTTTTCCGTACGTTATCCTTATTTGAACGTAATGGGAGCGGAGAATATTTGATAATCGGTAAAAACAGTCGTTCTGCGCATGGGAAAAACAAAAAGGTCGTATTCGGTTCATGGGCTATGGTAATGTCCTACGCCGTCGGGAATCTGTCAGCCCGCACCCGCACCCGCGCCCGCACTTTTTACCAGCATGAGGCGCGGCACGACACATGGACTTAGATCTGGACATCTTTCTCACGTGGCTCTAGAATTCTGGCAAGTTGCTCTACATGTGTGACTATGTGTCCATCTCCCTTCCCAGCGGGCAGTGCGTGGCCCCTGCGCTCACGTCCGCGCCCGCTGCCGCTCCCGCACCGTAAGTACCCAGCACAGAGGCCATTTCTTTGGACTTCTCGTTCAATTCCAGAATCTCAGGTGTAGGGTTTTGTCGAGTGCTGGATTGTCAACTATTCATTACTCACCACAGAGATGTGGGAAGGAAGAGAATGGAAACGGAGTCCAGCCCGTCCAGATCAGACATGGTTTGCTTCGAACCTCGAGGGGTGAGTTAGTTGTATGAATAGGTATAAAAGTCACCGCAGATCGAAGCGCTCTCTCTTGGAGATATATATGATACAACAGACAACAAAGACTCAAGATCCATTCCTCAGAGAGAGCGCAACAAGCAACAACATCAAAACCAGCAATCTACACAACAAGAATAGCAAACCTCTTTTCCAATACAACATCCATCAACTCACTCATACAGCAATAACCTTTTACAACCTAACCCTACACAAACGATGCCCTCACTATCAAAGCTCAAGCGCATCCTTGTCATCGGCGGCACCGGCGCGCAAGGCTTCGCCGTCGTCAAGGCTCTCCTCAATGCGCCATCGCAGGAATTCAAAGTGCGCGTCCTGTCTCGCAATCCGGACTCGCCGGGCGTGAAAGAAACCTTCGCAGGACTTGGTTCCGAGATCGAGTTCGTAAAGGGTTCGTTCATGGACTTTGAGACTGTGAAGACCGCGTTGCAGGATTGTTATGGCGTTTATGTCAATACTGATGGTTCGTTTGTGTTTTTTCCCTCGTCCCCAGAACATGAAAGTGTGGCTAGCATTTGGAAGAGAAGAGATACTGACAAGCTTTTGTTCGTCCGCGCCTAACAGGTTTCACTGTGAACGAGCGTGATGAGCTTTGGGCCGGGGTGCGGATTTTTGAAATCGCAAATTCGATACTCACGCTCCGCCATTTCGTGTATGGGAGTATTGATTATTACCTCCAGCATACCGGGTTCAACATGAAGTATGGAGC
The DNA here is from genome assembly GCA_030068005.1 of Cladophialophora exuberans. NCBI lineage: Eukaryota > Fungi > Ascomycota > Eurotiomycetes > Chaetothyriales > Herpotrichiellaceae > Cladophialophora > Cladophialophora exuberans. The sequence continues at coordinate 8,079 of JANSVK010000152.1, forward strand.
ACATCATACCAAGTATGTCAACCTTGCACCTAAATGGCCCCGGAACGTGATATTGACGAGAAAACAGCGGAAAAGGGCGCGTCAACTCTTATCTGCAATCGCAAGCTTCCGATAACTCAGGAGATGGTCTTACATGGTGAGCCTTGTACCCTCTTTCTCTTCCAGTCATCCGCGGGACTGACTCGGATGCAGGACAATCCTTAACACTGGAGTATACAACGAAGATCTCTTCGGCGGACCACTTGTCGCACAAATCAGTCAAGACGGCACTCGTAATTTTGCCTTTCCACTCGGGGACGGACACTTGCCCCTCTTGACACTCCAGGACATGGGAATCTTTGCCTTGAAAATCTTCCAGGATCGTGAGCGTTGGTCCGGGAAGACGTTGAATCTGGCTTCCCATTTTGCCACGGGCGCCGAACTTGCCGCCACTCTTGCCAAAGTGGCTGGTGTCAAGGCCGTGTACCGCAATGTCAGCATTGAAGAATGGACTGCATCGTTGACATTTGGGGACGCGCCTGTGGCAAGCACTGATCCTGAAGGTATTACGGTTGGGGAGAATTTTAGTATGTGGTGGCCTGGATTTCAAGACAGTATTCTCTTGCCAACCAGAGACATGGAATTGTTGAAGGAGATTCACCCGGATTTGGAGACGCTGGAAGGATGGATGAAGCGGACGGGATACGACGGTACGGGTAAAGGAGTGTTGAAAGGTTGGATCGACGCCGGTATTGGGCCAAAGGCATGACGCTGAAATTGATGTAACCCCATGGGACATCGCATAGACTTCGGCATTGTATGGTGGGAGTTTGAATGAGATGAATATCACTCTGTTCGGGATCCGCATCCTGTGCCTCTATATCGTCGCCTATTGAACGAATTCTGACCGACTATGAAGTTTGGTTCATGAAGAGCATCACCGTGGGCCAAGCACTATTCTCCAGGGTCTCAAGGCTGTCCAGGTATTTTCCTAGATCCCTCGTTCAGGATTCTGTTTGTTCGCTCATGATATTACTCACCTGCAATCAACCATCGCTTTCGGAAGTTTCCAAGGATCATCTTCAGCGAAGCTAGATTGACCTGGTATGTTGCCTCGCCGGTCCGCGTCAACAACCGGTGCTGTAATATTGCCGCTTGGTACAACGAATATGGAACAAGAGGTGACATTTTGTTGATATCAACTTTTGACAAATCGGCAAACAGGTGGTTCGAAAAAATTGCAATTCGAGTGGACGTCGTTTCCAGCGAGGTCGATATGGATCCGTATTCATCCTCGGAAAATATGCCAGAGGATAAAGCATTATCATACAGAGCAAACAATCCGCTGCTAGTCGTTAGCAATGCAATTTCTCCGCGCAAGCTCTGTTTTTCACCTGCTACATAAGCCCAAAGCAGCACAGAATAGGCCAAAGGTTGCCTCCTGTTCCATGAGCAGAGGCAGGAAAGCATTGAGCGTCCGCTCGATCTGTAAAGCTTCTTCCTTCTGGAAATCTGCATCGTCTGAGGGGTCAAGAACGTGACGGAGTACCCGTCCCAGAAGGTGTGAGATCTGGCACTCACGTGCAAATGGGCCGACTCTGACATCGGAGGGGGTCGACAAGGTGAGATCATTAGACACGGGGAAACGCTAGTTACAATCAGCCTTAACATAGAGTACGGTCGTTGGGAGGACCACCTCCTCTTGCCATGCATCCAACTCGGCGGGGAGGTTATCGTGCGGCCGAGGGTCTTCAGTAGCCAAAATCTTGTCGCCGGTACAAAAATTGATGAATCTGTTGGTCAGAGTATATCTCGCTTCAGCGCTGTGGCACATACCGATCCAAAATCAGAATCGACCACCATACCCTCGCCCTTAGCTCGACCAACACCCGGTCCAAGGAGGGATCCGTTTCCGCAGCGACGGGCCGTTTGTTCAAGCCTATGGCATGGGCGGACCGGGCACAAGTTGCTATTGAGATTGAAGCAGCAGGATATATCCCATGTCCCATCTCAAAGAAAGCTACCAGCAACATGGCTTGGATGAATTCCACCGTTGGTGTGGCAAGAGATTGAAGAACCCCCACAAAGCTCCTGATCATGACATAGGTTGACGAATGCATTGTTTGCTCATGGTTCCCAGCAGACTCAAGCTCATCTGGACGTTGAATAAGAAGATGGATGGATAAACACAAAAGGGTGAAGTCGGCCTGCGGATGGGTGTACACTTTCGATAAGCGAGCAGTAAAGGCATTTCGGGAAAGAACGGGCATCCTCAGAAAGATAGTATCGAAATACCTGGCAACGGTCTCTTCGATCTGATTGACATCACCTAGTACCTTCGATGCTTGTTTAGTGACGAAGACATCAAAGGTAGGCTGTCGAAGAGAGGTATACTGGAATGGATCGAGACTATCACTTGAAGGAATGGCGAACGCTGCATTCAGCGAGTACTGGCTCCGAGGCTCTCCTGCCGTACTGGCCTTCTGGCCCAACTCGTAAATGCATTCGCGGCCGACTCTATCACAGGGGATCAGTAATCGCGTAGTGGTGTGCTGGTATGAGGCGTGACCAACCGCATACAGGTTGAACAAACAGGAACTATCCTGTTACATTTGCGCTTGTGCTGCTTGCATGGGTTGCAGGCATTCGATGCCATGGTAAGCTCTGTTGAAAGCTCCATCGCGGTTAGTGGTTCGCTTGATTTCTCACAACTCTTAGATACATAGGTAAATTGGCGAAGGCGGCGCCCAGTCGGCGAAGTTGACTGCCAATTCGCGAATCTGGGATTCTCTCATTTTCAGATTGCTGGGCCTAGACAAGGAGCTGAATGGTGCAGAATGCCATGCGTAGCGGTGATGAAACTACGAAGATGGACAACTAGAACCTTGTCAGCACAAGAGGTACATGGGCAGACACGGAATCGGAGTTTGGGGGGGGCAGAGCGATCACATAAATCTAATCAAGCGCCAGTTTGCAGTTGGTATCCTACCACCACCACTGCCTGCCTTTAAAGTAGGCATCCTGCGAGGTTCTGAAGCATACTCGATAATCTTATGCCTGCCCTCTTTAATCAAAGCGGCGCTTTCCTTGACTCGTTTTCAGGGACAAGGTCTATGGGTGATGCGCTCATTTGGGGGTCGCCGTCTACGCCCTCTGTAGCAACACTCGCCCATCAATCCACATCGATGGTATAACACACATAAGCCGAGTAATCGCCCTGCTCTCCACCTGGCACCATGTCTTGACTGACTTCATCCTTCTTGACTCGGCCTTTCTTATCTCGCCCGAAGGCATTGCCCGCGAGGTAGGAATACTCGTCGTCCAACCCCTGTCGGACTTTCTTCTCACGCTTGGAATCGGTCTATCGAAGGCACCTCTGTCAGCATCTGGCAGACCAGCAGAAAAAAGAGTCGAGTCCAACTTACCTTGATTAAGACTCCCACAAAATCCAAAGGCAATCCATATCTCAACACCGTCTCGACAAAGACTCTCAACACCACGACGTGAACAAGACACATGACCGCCTCGCTCCACCCGGTCCGTCCAAGTCTCAGAGTCTCACCCCAGACTCTCTTCTCCTCGGCCTCGACCTTCTTCATTTCCCTCTCCTCCTCTTCTTTTCCTCCCTCCTTAAACTTGTAGTCTCTGGGGATCCATTTCCGTTCTCGTACTTTGTGGACGAACTCGGCCGAATGTTTCTTGAACGTCGTAGCTGCATATAGCGTAAACTCATCGTCGCTAGCCACGAATTGAGCCGAGCGCGGGACGACCATAGGCGCCAATGTTTCATAGCTCCGCATGAATTCCTTCACGTTCGAGTTCGGTATGGCGATGAGGTGCGTTTCAAGGTGTTCGGAGTTTTGGTTCTGAACTAGAACGGACGGCTGTACCACTGAGAGGAGGGATTTGGTCGAGAGGTTACCTTGCTGACGACGGGTGAGGGTCTGTAGCTGCGTTCGGAGTGAGTTGTATTGATTGTATTTGGATCGGACATCGTTGTCTATTGAATTGGCTTCCTGTGTTTTTGTCCCACTGTCAACCTCTGCTCTTCAATCTGATCTGCAACTTGGCGTGAGGCATACCTTCTGCAACAGATCAATCAATTCTGCCAGTGGCCTTTCGGCTCGGTATTTGACTTTGTTCCATGAGAAACTCCGGAGATACTGTTCCAGCGGTTCTGTAGCAGTATCACACTTTCAGTCAGCATCTCAGTTCTGTTGTTTCACCCGCTTATGGTTTCCGCGCACACAGCGGCGCTGCCTGCGCTCTGGGCCATACATACTATCGTTGACGGTTTTGTGCATAGCAATCTTCTCTTCGTCCCCATCCAGTATATTCTTCAATGTGTCTCCCACCTTGCTAACAACACTGTTGCAAACACTCTCCAGCTTGGACAGTTCCTCTGATTGCTGTAGCAGCGCATCTAGAGTGCCAATCTTGAATTCTGGTACCGACAAGGGCAGTACATCGCCATTCGCAGGATTGGCGGCTTTCTGCAGAGAGCTTATGGCATCGTCCTTGTGCCCCGATGGGGTTATGCTCGAAGGGACCGAGACGAGGAGGTATAGGGCAGACATGGTGGGTGAGGATTGTAGAGAGGGGATTTGATTGCCAGTGCGTGGAGAATGCGCACTCTGGGGGGGGAGCGATGGGCGAGCAAACGAGCTCCAAAGACAGAGAAGGTCTTCAACGCTGATAGCTTAAGCTCATGAATTTTATTTAAATGCTGGATGTTACCGTGTTCAATTGGTATGTTGCGTCGCGAATCCGGGTGAACTATTTGTCGTCCATAGTTGGAGAGCTCCAAGCTGCATCATGTTGGCTGCGGCGGCAGTGGGGGCTTCGGCCTGTCTAATGAACTTTGCAGGAGCGTCCTGGCTAAAGCTCAGTGTTTCTACAGATGATCAAGAAAAAATAATACTAGCCATGTAACGTGTTTTTTCATTTCAATAAGCCTGCTTCAAGCAATGCTCCTATGTTCAATCTTCAACTCCAGCTACGGAGGACACGCAAGTGTGACTAAACTACTACCTGCAATCTCTGCGCAAATTGGGATATCATTTCAACAGCGTCGATAACTTGACTCATAGACGAGCCTTTGCCGGGTCTTGGGACGAGGCGACATCGAACCGGTCTGCATTCATAACCTTTGTCCACGCTGCGGCGAATGCCTTCTTGAATTTCTCCTCGCTGTCGGACTGGGCGTAAATCTCGGCAACAGCACGCAGTTCGGCCTGGGAACCAATGACAAGATCCGAACGAGTACCAGTCCACTTCTTGGAGCCGGTCTTGCGGTCAACACCCTCGAAAGTTTCTCCGTCGCTGCTTGCATTCCAGGCGGTGGACATATCGAGGAGATTAACAAAGAAATCATTGGTCAATTGACCTGGGCGTTTGGTGAAGACACCATTGGAAGAGCCATCCCAGTTGGTCTCGAGAACACGGAGACCACCCACCAAGGTGACCAATTCAGGAACAGAGAGGTTGAGCAGTTGAGCCTTGTCAATCAAGAATTGCTCGGTTCGGGCACGGCGAGTGCCCTTGCCGTAGTTGCGGAAACCATCCACGAGGGGCTCTAAGTATTCAAAAGATTCAACATCGGTCTGTTCTTGTGTGGCATCGGTTCGGCCCGGTGTGAAGATGACAGGAATGCCAGCAGCCTTCTCGACAGCAGCAGTACCAGCGAGCACGATAAGATCGGCCAGAGACACCTTCTTGCCAGAGCCGTTGAATTCTTGTTGGACCTTCTCAAGAGCGCTCAAAGTTTGGTTCAAGTTCAGGGGCTCGTTGATCTTCCACTTATTCTGAGGGGCAAGACGGATGCGAGCACCATTGGCACCGCCACGCTTGTCACTGCCACGGAAAGTAGAAGCTGCAGCCCAGGCGGTTGAGATCAGTGTCGAAGGCTTGATGCCAAGACCCAGAATCTTTTGCTTCAGGGCAGCGGCATCCTTGTCATCGATAGCGGCGCCAGAGGGAGCAGGGACGGGATCTTCCCAGATCATAACCTCAGATGGGATTTCAGGGCCGAGCCAGCGAGATCGAGGACCCATGTCACGGTGCAGAAGTTTGAACCAGGCACGGGCGAAGGCATCGTGAAGCTCGTCAGGGTGTTCCAAGAAGTGACGCGAGATCTTTTCGTATGCGGGATCGAAACGGAGGGCAAGATCGCTGGTCAACATTCTTGGCTTGTGCTTCTTGTTGGCATCGAAAGCATCAGGAATGATCTCGTCGTTGGTCTTGGCAGTCCACTGGTTGGCACCAGCCGGGCTCTTGGTGAGCTCCCATTCGTACTTGAAGATGTACTCGAGGTAGTTGTTGCTCCATTTAGTGGGAGTCTTGGTCCAGATGACTTCCAAGCCACTGGTAATTGCGTCGGGACCCTTGCCACTGCCGTGTTTGTTTGACCAACCAAAGCCTTGCTGTTCAAGGGGAGCGTCTTGGGGTTCCTTGCCAACGTTGTCTGCAGAAGCAGCGCCGTGGGTCTTGCCGAATGCGTGACCGCCGGCAATCAAAGCAACAGTCTCATAATCGTTCATGGCCATGCGACCGAAAGTGGTGCGGATATCTCTACCTGAGGCCACCGGGTCGGGGATACCGTCTGGACCCTCAGGGTTGACGTAGATCAGACCCATGTGGGCGGCCGCCAACGGCGTCTCGAGATCTCTGGTGTGGATATCCTTGTAGCTCTTCTGGCTTTCTTCTCCGTCAACAACTCCTGAGCCTTCAATACCCTTGTGGCCCTGTGAGTAGCGGACGTCGTTGCCCAACCAGGTGGTCTCGCCACCCCAGTAAGCGGACTCATCGGCTTCAAAGGTGTCTGCTCGACCACCAGCAAAGCCGAAAGTCTTGACACCCATGGACTCGAGTGCGACATTACCAGTCAGAAGCATCAAGTCAGCCCAGGAGATCTTGTTGCCATACTTTTGCTTGATGGGCCACAGCAGGCGGCGGGCCTTGTCCAAACTGACGTTGTCGGGCCAGCTGTTGAGAGGAGCAAAACGTTGCTGTCCCTGTCCACCACCACCACGGCCATCGTAGACACGGTATGTACCAGCACTGTGCCAGGCCATGCGGATGAAAAGACCACCATAGTGACCAAAGTCGGCGGGCCACCAGTCTTGGGAATCTGTCATGAGAGCATTCAGATCTTTCTTGAGACCCTCATAATCCAAGCTCTTGAAGGCTGCGGCGTAGTCAAAGTCCTCACCCAAGGGGTTGGTGACAGAGGTGTGTTGACGGAGGATATTTGTCTTGAGGTCGTTTGGCCACCAGTCACGGTTGCGAGTACCACCACCACCGATGTTGGACTCCCTCATGGGGCATTGAGCCGGTTCGGAAGACATGTCTGCGGGGTGTTTTGGATCTGGAATGCAAGGATGACCAAGTTGTTTGAAAAAGGTGAAAGGATTGAAGAGGATCAAAGGAGAAGAAGAGAGATCAGAGAAAAGAAATCCTACCCCGCGCCCTTTAAAAACAGAATTGCAAGGTGAAAGTGAAGCAAAGAAAAGAGCCCCTCAATAGCCATGTCGAGCAAATGCCTGATCCCAGCACTTGTCAAGTTGTCTATCGCAGGTACTTTTCCCTTCGCTATGCATGTCCCGATATCGCTTAGGGCATAAGCCCCCGCCGGAAATCGGCGCCTGGGCAAAGACAGATGATTTACAATGGCCACGATTGGCCGATCAGAGCAGACAGCTGGCGTCTTCATTACCTACACAAGCTAGTCCCAGCGAAAGCCGCACGCAATTCGGGAAGGGCACAGCGATTTCTCCACGAACCTTTACCATGAATGATGCCACTGATGCTGCCAGTGGGCTACGGTGGATCCTGCAGGGTCTGGATGTGAATCCGCCTCGGCATGTGTTGCGTTGAACCTGGGAAGTATACATCCTTTGTTTTACCTGTAACATCATTCGCTCCATTCGCTGAAAACTCTCGAGTCGTAGAAATACTCCATTCGTGACAGATGTTTCGAGAATCCTTGGCTCTAGAATTCCGAGTGGGAATGAAAACTACCCAGAAAAATACGTACCTACCAGCCTACCCAGGTACTCATGCTGGTCATATGGCCCGAGTAGCCAAATACGCAAATCAAAGGTCATCATCGCCCGAGGACGGAAGCCAACACCGGGGCATTTCTGGGGTAAGAGCGCCGTAATGGTAATAGGGGAGGGCATCACGAGTCAAGGCACACTACTACAGAACGATAGTCGTATTATCATGCGGACCATCATTCCACTCTGGTACTCCATTTCCATGGTCACTCGTAAACACTGCACCCTTCTCACGCTGCGGTGGAGTCAGCGCGGTCGCTGTCTTTCATGGGAGCGAATAGAAGTGGCGCCATATCAGCATGTCATGTAGATGAGACACTGGAGAGTTGCTCGCTCAGTGGGGACTGATTGTTCGCCATGGCCCATATCCGTCACCCCGTTCCAGTTGCTGAAAGATTCCTCATGTGGCAATCCCGCGAGGATGTCACGGTCTCGCCTGTCTCGAACCGTCGCGACCGAGAAGGATCAGAATTTGAACCATAGCCCAGCCAAACGGAATGCGGGCCTGTGTCTGTGAACATGGTTCGAGGGTGTCAGTGGGAATAGGCCGGTCCACGATTGCTGTGTGCGGCTCACTGGATGTTCGGTTCGAAATCCGTGAGGGCTAGTGCATACGTATTATATGTATTGCGGTCGGCATCATCTATTCACATCGAACCCTGCTGGTGCCTCGGACCAGAAGCAGGCACTACTATATCCATTCGGAACACCCAGAGCCATGTCCATTAGCAATGTCTCGGACTCATGTCGCCGATATTCATCATTTACTCCAGCCCTTAAGTTGTAAATAAAACCCGCCACCTTTCTATCTTTGAACTCCCCAGGTGTCCTTATGCGCAACCGCCATGCCATGTCTATTTCTCCTTCTATATCATCACATTGGATGGACCCTCGCTGTAAAACGCTCACAATATGTGAAAACCTTCGTTCCAAAAAAAAAAACTTGGACATGATGAATGTGTTATTTTTTACGTCGCCACACGATAGAGCGACGTGAGAACCTGTGGACATGTCAGTGCCAAATCCTCACGCACAATTAAAATGCTTCCACGACATACCTTTGCGTGCTTGGGTTCGACGAACAGGGCGCTAGCCTCGACCAATTTGGTGGGCTCCTCGCCCTCTGCAACCTCCATGGTCTCGATCCATCCCTCTGCCCAGGCCTTTCTGCCCTCGACTTTGGTCGTCTTGGCTCGGAGGACCAGAAACTGGCCGGCCATTGTGGGCTTTAGGTAGTTGATGTTGAGATTGGCCGTTACGCCAACCTTGTTCGGCATGGCCGGAAAGGCACACCGGGCAAGACCTTCATCGAGCATTGTGGCCAGGAATCCGCCGTGCACGATGCCCGGATGGCCCGAGACATCCGCCCCGACATAGAAGATCTGAACCATGGATTTCCCGCCTTTTTCGTTGAAGTAATACGGCGGCACAACAATCATGCCCGGCCCCGCCAAGGTGCCCGCCGTCAGGTTATGTTGCTTCACCTCATCCGGTATTTTCAGGTGCGGCCTTGACTCGACAAACTCTGGATTCGTCCTCAGTGATTGTGCCAACCCTGAGTTTTTGATCTGCTCATCGATTTCTCGGGCAAAGTCGTTCTCGGGGGTATAGAGGGTGAGGGACTCGGTGTCGGTGGGTATGGAGCCCATGATGAGAGGGTGGAGGATCGGCGAAGAGTAGTTGACGGCGAAGTATGCTCCAATAGTAAAAGAGAAGGTACTAATCAACAAAAAGCTGATTGTCCGACGTACGCGAGCCTGCCCTTTATTGTGAACGACGACTGTGAAAGCAGGTCAGTGTCTGATATGATCATGCAGAGTGCGGTGTGAGAGTGAGCCCACCTGTTGAGTAGGGACTTCTTCTATTTCTCACTGGTATTCTTGATCCTTTCAAAGCGCTTCCTCGCGTAAAGAATGGCCCCGATAACGGCGGAGAGGTGACTGTGGTGATGGATCGACGAGTGACGGTGGATCCTACAGACGTGGACGTAAACGTGAATGAAGGACAAGTCAGTGTGGTGAAGGTGCTCTTGCTCGTGACCGGGATCCGACTCAGCGAAGGACTGGACGAAGAGGCGAAGTAAAAGAGTTTATGTACTGTCGACCTAGAAGAAGCCATAGTAGAAATAGGTCCAAAGATCGGCCCGCCAGGCGGCGAGCGGGTAGTCGGATTACGATAGAGCGAGATGCAGAATCGACGTAACGCGACGGAGGTATCATCAACAAAATTCAAGTCAATTTCTCATGTCAATAGGCGACACCGATAGGATGGGGGAAAATCGAGCATTCTGCTCGCTTGCTCAAGCGGTTTTGCCTCGGCTTACAACCTGCACCAGCCTCACGGGCCAGCCTCGGGGGAGCTTAAAAAGAACTTCTAATAGGCGCACCTGGGTCCGTAGGGGGGCATTACACAGGGGCTAGCGAGGCTAAGGCTTCTGAATTCTACGCTGCAAATATTGAGCATTCAGCATACCCTATTATTCAGATATTCTTGGTTTACAGATGACTTTTGCGCGGTGAGAAGTGCTAGTACTCGTACACACCCATTCCTGTCTTCACAGTGTACTCTTCATCCCAACTACGTAGGTACGCGGGTCATTCAAAGACCCCGTTTCCAGTCCTGAAAACGTTCCATTCCTCAAGTCAATAGGCCCTTTTATTAGCGGCCTCCCATATTTACGGCAATCCGACGATCCGGATCATATCATGTCCACCATTTTTTTTTCGATGGCCTTGTGCCTCCCTTTCATTCAGCCTTGGCCTTGAACAATTTTCACATGTAGCGTACTCTAGGTCATCGACTGCCGCTAGCTATATCTCAAGCAGACCGGTCGTTCTTGCTTCATAGAGCCCGGTGATATCGGAGAACCACTGTGGTTCATAGCGAAGAAGTCCCCCGAACAACAGCTCGACTCTTGCGCAATTATTAGTGGTTGCTGTAATAAGCCTGACCATTATAAAGTTCACACATTGGATGATGGCGTTCGTGAGTGAGACCCCTTCGATCGACCGGAAGGACTGTGTGGAGGCGCATGTTCGAAATGTGGCGCAAGCTCAGGATCTTGACTTGGGGGTACACCGGTCTTGGGAGTTGTTCGTGCGAAGACAGGATCTTCTGCTGGGGTCGCAGGGTGAATCTCCATTCCAGCAACCCCATCAACGCCAGAATGCGACCGAGATCGGGTAAAACGCACGGTCTCTAGTTCTTCGGGCCTCCGTTCGATTGGTGACCATCCTCCAGCAACACTACCGGCGATGATACCAGCCATAGCTGTGGCAGGCCCAAAAACAGAGTTGGAGCTGGACCTGGCCCGTCGTTTGGCCTTTTCTGGGGAGGATGGGGATCCCGTTAGGGTGTCCACCACGGCTTGTTCTCCATCTGGAGTCTGTGGTAATTCGCTGTTCGAGCGAGACCGGGAAGCGCTCCGTGATCTTGGTCGGAACGCGTCTTTCGGGTGTTGGAGCTTATACGCTAACTCGGATATGCGTCCGCCACGGAGTCGCTTCAGGAACTGCAATTCTTCCTTGATCTCTTCCAGTGCTGGATTCCATGTCATCTTCTCGTCATCTTCTAGTACAAACTGTGGTGCACGTTTCTTTCTGCGAGGCATTGGTGGAATCAGCCGCGCAAATAGTTCGTCCGGTATCAGTCGTATTATGACCGCCACTGGAACCGACAGTGCGCCCAGAACAAGGGAATATCCCCATTGTGCTCCATTGATTCGGTTGATGGAAAATGCTTGCCCACCAACAAACATGATCAGGATCTGACCTCCAACAATGAGGAATTGGATGCCAATAAACCAGTAGTTGCGTAGTACTCCCTCGAAAATGTTGAATTTGTTGTCAAGTCGTCGGGAACTATACGCTGTTAGTATTGAGATACTTGTTTCTCATGTCATCGCAACTTACTTGTACTGATTGAAAATCTGCATCCAGACGAACGTATTGAAGATCGTGCTATGGAGGCGATCCTTCTCACCTGGTGTTTGGTAGGATAAAATACTGTTTCCGGCGAAATATAAGACCAATGTGACAACTAGTTGATAGATCGACTGTCCAATGATCATTTTCCACATAGTAAGGGTGATCAGGGGCGCAGATTTGGGCTCAGGGCGTCGTTTGAGGATTGAGGCTGATGGAGGATCGGTGGCAAGTGCCAGTGCCGCGAAAGTGTCCATAATCAGGTTGACCCACAGAAGTTGCACAGCTGTCAAGACCGAATTCTCATCGTCGTTGGCAACCGCAGAGATAAACGTGAGGAAGACTGCTGTGATGTTGACCGTAATCTGGAACTGCAAGAATTTTTTGACGGCGTCGTTGACGGTTCGGCCCCAGGAAATCGCTTTGACGATCGAGGCAAAGTTGTCATCCATCAGAATAATGGCCGATGCTTCTTTCGCAACCTCAGTACCAGCGATACCCATGGAGAAACCAACGTCCGCAGTTTTTAGTGCCGGTGCGTCGTTGGTCCCATCGCCCGTGACAGCAACAGTCTCGCCAAGCTTCTTCAGATGACCCACAAGAAGTTTCTTGTCATCCGGGCTGGATCTTGCAAGCACCTGTAGGCGGGGAATAACCTGTGTAAGTTGTTTCGAGCTCAACTTTCGGAACACTGGACCTTCCATGGCAATTCCACCTGACGTGAAGATGCCACATTCGGTTGCGATAGCCTTGGCTGTCATGATGTTGTCTCCCGTGACCATGCGGACGAATACGCCTGCCATCTGACAGTCGCGTACTGCCTGTTCAACACCTGGTCGCAGTGGATCTTGGATGCCGACCACTCCGAAGAAAATCATGTCTTTGAAGATCTTATCAAAATCAGCTTGTCGCTTGTCTTCGGGAAGAGTTGCCCCTCGAGGGGGCCACTCGCTGAAATCTCGATATAGCAAGGCGATGGTGCGGAGAGATCGAGATGCGTAATTGCCAACAATGCCGTTCAACGACTCGATCTGGTCAGAGGTGATGGGCGAGTCGACCAAATCGGTCGTCGGATCACTGACTATTCGAGTACATTTCGAGATCAGAATTTCAGAAGCTCCTTTGACCATCATGCGGTACTTGCCGCTCTTTAGCTTGATCACGACAGCCATGCATTTGCGGCCCGAGTCGAAAGGAACCATTTGAGCGACATCGGCATTTGCCCGTTCCTCGCCGATGGATTCCACAGGAAGATGGTCGACAACAAACTGCAGCAGCGCAGTTTCGGTTTTAGACCCAATAAAAACTTTTTTGCCATCCTCGTCACCTTCAAATGCTGTCGAATTGAGAATGATTGAGTCTTTCAAAAGTGATTTGGTATCTTCTGAAAGAGTTGCAAAGAATTCAGCGGAGGAGACATCGTTGACGACTTCAGTAGGAGCAGGGGCTTTCTCGTCACCCGCCGGTATCTCGACTGGTAGAGATTTGTCGCCGAATCTGGAAGCCGTAGACAGCGTACCAGCCACAACCGTCATTTTGTTTTGCGTCAAAGTTCCGGTCTTGTCAGAACACACAGTAGTCGCGTTGCCCATGGTCTCACAAGCTCGCAAGAGACGTACGAGATTGTTGTCCTTCAGCATTCGGGTGGTTGCAAAAGCAAGGGCGAGTGTGACAGCCAGAGGCAACCCTTCCGGTACCGCGACGACAATAATGGTGACTGCAACAATAAAGATTTGAAGGAATCGTTGTCCTTTGGCTTGAGATCCACCATCCATGTCCTTCAGCTGGGCCAAAAACTTGATGAAGAGCACCACAAAGAGCAACAGTCCAGCCGCCAGACCCAGTTTGGCAATATACTCTGCAAGAATATTTAGCTTCATTTGCAGTGGAGTGGTCTGGCCTTCATCCTGTAGTGACATCAATGTTTTTCCGTAGCTTGAATTGACACCGGTTGCAGTGACGAGGAACGTGCCAACACCCTCGGAGACTTTACCACCAGAGAGAATAAAGGGGTCCATCTTCTTAAGAGGCTGATGGTTCTCGATAGCATGATAAACCTCGTCCCCTGGAGTCTTTCGGATGATATCAGATTCGCCAGTCGCAGAAGATTCGTCGCAGCGTACGTTATGACCGTCAATGAAGATGCCATCCACAGGAATGAGATCGCCCGGTTCCAGGTGCATGACGTCCCCCACGAGGACATCGTAGACCGAGATTTCCTGGGATTTCCCAGACCGGATGACTTTGACAAATCGCTCTTCCTTCTTTTTGTTCAGTTTGATGAATTGGAGTTCTTTCTGGTAGTCGTTGAGTGCGCCCACGAATGTGACGACCAAAATCGCAACCATAATAGCCACGCCTTCCACCCATTGAACTTTCGCTTCGTGTGCTTCTGACGGCGCAGGATTGACGGTTTGGTATATTCCAAGAGCAAGTGAAACGACAGCAGCCACAGAAAGCAGGATCAGCACTTTATCGTTGTAAGCAATCCATGCGAGTTGCCAAAACGTCTTGGCTTTTTTCTCAGGCAGTCGGTTGTCTTTGAAGACACGCTTTCGGTCCGCAAAAGAATTTTCCGAAGTCTTCGCAGCTGAAGTCATGGAAAGTCCGGTAGTTGTGCGTTTCACGGTTCCAAAATGTTCCTCTGCTTCAACCCCAGCATCGATAGCCTCTTGAAAATCCACTTTGCCATCCAAGCCAATTTCATCCACACTTAGACCACTGTGTCGATTTGTCCGCAAACCTCTCTCAAGGCCTGACAGGCCACCCAGAGCGTGGTAAGCCGCGAGACTTTTGGGGTTGATCATTTTATTGAGCTGTCCAGGAGAGTATGCGAAGGGGTTCTTCTCCACCACAAAATCCTCCTCCGTCCCGGGATCGGGCGTTAATGCATCAGCGTCATTTATTACATCGTCGTTATTGCTAAAGGAGTTCTTCCGTAGATCATCTGTAGCCGAAGACGTTGACGCAATCTGCGTCTCGCCACCAAACTCTGACGTGGACGCTGAATTCTGGGATTCCATCGATGTGGCTCTCGCTCTTGAACCAGGAACGGCGAGGAAATTGTGGGCGGCGCCATCGAGGAATTGGGCTCGGGGAGAAGAAACGTTGTGGGGGGAGGTTGGTCTAGACTCCCGATTGCCATTCTCGCTGGGCTGGCGGGTGTCTGTGGGAGAAACGGAGAAGGGTGAAGATAACGTAGGTCCCGATTCGAGACCTGACGTTTGAATTCGCGGTAACGGCGCCGGTTTGTCGGAGACGGCGCTGGGAGGTTCTTCGGAGGAAACGGGAGACTCCACGGCGGAATCGTCTATACTGATCGTAGGCGCGCGCTGCCTCTGTCGTGGCCGAGGGGAATCTGGGTCTGGCCCATCCGAAGTAGAAGAGGACATGGCAGATATTGTGTTGCTTCTCTTTAGTCGCTCGGCCAAGCGACGGTATTCCAAAGAGCCTGATTCAAGGAAACTTCATGAGGATTCAAACGTCGAAAAGTCCGTCCGGCAGAAAGAAAAAATGGCAGGATTAAGTTTGCTGGTATTACGTGGAACAAACTGGCTGTGAAGCAACTGTTAGCATGATCGTGGCAACTCAAACGGACTGTGAATGGAGGTCTGCCAGCCGCGTGGGCAGTCTAACAACAGGTGATGCTCACCCTACTGCCTGTACACAATCGACTCCCGAAGAAGACCCCTGATACCCGTCGAGTATTGCCCCGTGCCGGAGAGGGATATAGTGTCGTGGAGGAATGGATGAAGGGCATGTGCGGTAATGTACAAGGCGCGAGGAAGCGAGAAAACTCAAGGGGATGGGATCGGTCTTCGGTCGGATTGAGAAGTTGAAGGGGAAAGAAAACGAATACAAAAGCGGCCAATGTCAGAAGAGGTATCTAGTATGTACAAAGGAAAAGGAACGAGGCACACCGCAAGGCCATTCGACCAGCAAGGAGGATGTCAAGACTGTGGTAGCGATGCAGACGAAAGAATAGAATACTTGCAGATGGTGGTACTACCCATGGTGCCGTCGAAAGTCAGACCTTCAACGGTGAATACGGAGTAGATTTGACAGGCATGGGCCAGGCAGAGGACGCCGCAGACACCAGGAATGCCGCTTGAAATGCCACTTGGAGTCTTAGACGCCCCAAACCAGCCCAACTTGGCCTAACATCTTCGTCTAAAATGCGGGCACGCTAGCTGTTTTAGGCGAGTCCTGGCCCTCACGGCGCCTCTGACTGGTTGCCTTTTCTTTAACCGGAGATTCAGAGCCCCGATTGTTTTTTATTTCCCCCAGGTACGTACGTGCCTGCGCCAGCAAAATATATCATCATCATCATTGAAGGACAAGCTTCAATATCTCAACGCTTCTTTCCTTTGACAAGACCCATCTCTTTGGCAGCAAACCTTGTTATCTGACATATTCGTGCATCATCCAGCCCTCTTGACCAAGTCCCCGCTTTCATCTTCGCGCCTCTGCTGCATGTAGAGGGCATTTTCATCCAATCGCATGCGGCGGTCAGGCTGGTCACTTTGCACTGCCACCGTGCTAAAGCTTTTCCATCCGTCTGTCAGGCAGCCTCCCATGTCAAACCACCTAGGCATTCTTGGGCTCTCCGAGAACGAGATGAGCCATTCCTCCCAATACCAGGCTATGCCGGCTGACGGTTAAAGGAGCCACGGACCTACTATACGCCCAACCGTCGAGAGATTAATTGCCTCCGTCCGTATCTTACCTACGAGCTACTCGTCACGCTCGTTCAACGTCGAAACTCCCCAAGACTCCGGTTCCCACCTAGATCCCACGATACCCTAGCGGAGATGATCTGTCATATCTTTCCTTGCTCGGTGATACATCTGGAGCTCCACGGAGTGGCTGTGGTCGCAGTGGCAATATTTTGAAATGTGCTCGCCAACATTTCTGATCCAGGAAACAAAGACTTGCGTGTACATGTACTCGTACGCCATAACGTGAAGAACATGACAACTCAGAAGACGACAGCTGGAGTGACTCCAGTGACTCCCCCTTTCAAGAGGCCACAAGCTTCCCAAGCATTGGTGAACAAAATTGTTGGTGCAATGCCCCGCCTTGGCCGCAATACTCAAGAGGTCCCGTCGTTCTCGGCATCCAAGATGAAATCACAGAGTTTCTTGTTTCTCAGTCCATTGTTTCGTTTCCAGCCATCGGTCAAGCGTCACCCCTGGGCAAAAACTCCTTGACCTGGCGTATGAGCTTGCGACATGTATCAAGTGAGGCAGCACCAAAACCATGGTCACCTCCAATCGAGTTGATATCACAGTCTCCGAGATCTTCGTATTATGATTCGCTGGGATGTTTATATCCGCGTCCCTTATGTCCAGCCATAGAAAATCACAAGATGCCCCCGTGCATGCCTTCTCTTTGCTCGTGTTGTCGGCTGCTTCTTAAATGTACAAAGAGTTCATTAGTTCCCCAGTACTACACTCAATCGTAATTTGCCATCAGCCCTCCAGAAGCTCCATTCTTCTCAATCAAGCCTTCAAAGCCCTCAATCCTGCTAACCATGGCATAGGGTTTGACGCGTTTCTCCTTCTCGACAGTTCTTTTGAAGCAGCCACTCCATCCTGGCCGAGGATACTCTCGTACCACGTTCTCGATGGTCTCGGGATGTACGAGTTCTTTCCCCGCGCCGATGTTATCTAATAACGTCCCCCAATGGATCAGTCGGGTCACAAGTGTGACCATACCTTTGTCTTGCACATCTTGGTGTCGGATGATGGCCTCGACCACGCTCTCGGTCTGTTCCCGGGACGCCACGCCCTCGCCTCCCGACACAGCCGGATTCTGGAGCAGATCATACGCATGAATACCGGCAAAGAATTCATAACTGAGGCGGCTGCTCGCCATGAATTCGTCACAAGTACCAATGTCGTGCAGCATGGCGGTCAAGAACCATGTTTCCTCCAGCTTTGAGCTTGGCAACACTTCGAACTCTGGAAAGCATTGCCTGGCAATGGCTAAGCCCCAGGAGTATACGCGCAGACTGTGGCGGTAGGTGTCCGCGTCAAGTTTCGACTTGACGTACGCGTTTACTCGGGCGGCAAGTGGTGTTTGAGGCAGCTGAAGACCCGATATATCCATAGGCTGTGGACTGGCTGTCTTGGGCTTGTCTTGCGACTGATCCGCTGGCAGGGCTGTGAAGCCATACATTTTGGTGGTGTCAGACATTGCGTTTCCCAAAGTTTTCAAGGCCTAGTCAATGATGATGCGATGGATAATCGGCGGATGGGCGAAATCGGAGTGATGGTACGAGTACAAGGCTGTGCTGTAAGGTAGCTGTGCGGTGTGGATATGGATCAAGGCCGGTGTGGTAAGACGGTCATCAACAGGCGCTGTGAAAAATGGGGTCCAAGGCATTCATTCTGCGAAGACAGTAATTTGCTTTTATACAACTCATTCAGCATGCCCGGTACCATGGCTTTTTCCCGTTGATTACATCACGGCGTGCCCCGGATACTGCTGGCATGTCAATGCTAAGGCTGGCCTCTTAAAAGGTCAACATATTATTACTAACCCAGTCTTGTTTCTCCGCAAAATCCGCTCGCCTTGCGCCTTGCGTATGACTGAGCGAGCGACTACTATTACCTCTTTTGTCAACCACCTTTGATTTTTCCGCGCCCAACACCTGCGGTTGTGCTCAACTTCATTGTAGTGGATGCATGTCACTGTGAAGGCGCGATGCCTCATTATTGAAGGACTTGCCTCCTCTTTGAATAAACTGCTGTGGATCGATTGAGTCTATTCATTTCTTGAGCTGGATCTGGATCTGAATGGATTCAGCTCGTGTCGAAGTGTGAGAGAGCTTCATCATCTACAACTTACCAGCACCAACAGCCTCGACTAGGAACAGCCCGGTGACCAGTCTGTCGTTTATTTATCTTTCGCTACTCAGGCATCGTACGCCTTTTTCCGCTATGATAGGATTAGACTGCAGGTTGGTTCGCGATTCACTCACTGCTGCAGCCTGAGTTTCTCTGCACATACCCCGCCTGTTTGTGTAACCTGCGCTTGCCAAAAGATGCAGCCAACCTCATTCCCCAGCAGAGAATTCGTTCTTGTCATCTGCTGAATTTTCTCATCTTCTTCCAAACTTGCTTCAGTAATTGATTTGGCTGTGCTGAATTACCAATCTTGTCTCAATCCTGCTCAAACACAATGTCTCAAGCTCTTGAAAAGGTCAGCCAGTGCGAAAAGATTATTGGATACCAATTTCAGGAGAAACGACGATGCGTCGAAGCCTTATTCACCTATCCCGGGGCATGTCTAGACCTAGGCAATCCTTCCATGATTGAGAAGAACGACAAGCTGGGCATCTTTGGAGAGATCGTGCTGCAATCGCATTTTTGTCAGCAGTGGCTTAAGACGAAGATGCTACCTAGTAAGTCGAATACTCCCCCTCTTTAATAGCTCCAAATTTACCAACGATTACAGAGGATTGGAGCTCCATCCGACAGGACGCCCTCGGAAATAAAACCTTAGGATCTCTCGGAAAAGAAGCCGGCCTAGAAGCCTGCGTTGTTTTGAATCCGGGCGCCACATCAGTATCTGAGAATACCATGGCTACGACACTGAAGGCGATTTTGGGTGCTGCCAAATTGGATGGTGGAGATGCTGCCGTTGCACAAGTCGTCACTCAGCTCAACATCCATCATGACTTGCTTCCAGCCGAGACCGCCCTACCGACTCCAGAGCCGTCTGCATGAACAAGGGTCCGCTTGTCTTTCTCACATGCATATAATCGTGCCCAGGTTCTATCCCCCCGCGGTGGAACGGCGCATCTCTCCAGCTCACCTCAAAAGCATCGCAGCGTTGTACCACGCCCCCCTCCCCCTACTTTTAGATTGGATTACGAAATGAACTTGAATAATGTTGAAGCGAGATCTGAGAAGTCATCTACCCCAATTGCACCATTCTGACAAGGAATCCTCAACTGAACACAGCAATAGGACCAAAACCGCTGGAGGCAATAATACTGATTCCGCTTGAAATTTACAAACACATCTGGCAAGCACCGACCAATGAACGGACGGGAACGTGAGAAGAAACAATGTTCGGGACAGAAGTCAAAGGTTAAGTTGGAGATCGTTTACCGTGTGCTGAAAATCTTTTGTTCCTTTCCACATAAACCATTTCCAGCGGCTCCCTCGGAGCTCGGGTTGACAGGTGTGGATTCTTTTCATATGATGGACGCCACGATGAAGAAGCGAGGGCGATGCCATGAACCATAGGCGGAATCGGCCAGGAACACTCTTTTCATGATCCGTACAGCGGAAAACTCGCGCTTTCAATCCTGATTACTTCGGCTCAGTATTTGGACAAGCTGGATTTATCAACTCTTTTTTCAAAAAAAAAAAAGAAAGAAAAGAAAAGCAGACAAATCCACGAATTTGGTAGTGAATCATTCACCAAGCTTAACACCGATCATCAACAAGAATTCAACATGCATTTTGATTTCATAAGTAAGCTGTTTGGTGCTCTCTAGCAGCGTCCTCTCGACTAGAAAGGGCATCTCAAGTTGCTGCTGAACTAGCCGTTAGTAATAAGGAGGGTCATCATGTTGCGTGCGCCATCTGCCACATGCTGCCTTGTCCCAACTTGTACTCTGCAAAAGCAGAATCTAGTAAGAACACACTGTTTCTGTATCTTAGTAGCCAGTGAGAATTGGCGACGCCTACCAGGGTCTATAGTGCCGGTTGAGGAAACAACTTAAGATATATCCGATTGCGCACTAGCTTCGAAGCTGCATCAGGTCAGCAAACACCAAAATCTACTCCCGATTGACCATAGAAAGTTACATTGCTTTCAAGTTTCACTTCATTTCGAAATCGTTCGACCAGTGATGTCAAAAGCTCTATGATAACGAGAAGTAGCGATACAGAAGTCGTTATTTTCCTGACGGTTTGTGATCCGGCACGACGAGATTTGAAATTCGCGGACCTGGCGGTTGTCCAAAGTTCTAGAATGTATCGTGCCAACTCACAAGCCATGATCGTCCGCAAGGGTATGCAATGTGGATGTAGGAAAGTCTGATGATAAAAAATACATAAAGATGGGCAACTGCCTCGCTCAGTCAAGTCGCGGCAAACATCGTCTCGATACACTGACCTACCTACCGATATCAGTTTGACCATTGCAACTCTGCTCTTCCATTGGGAATCGGATTGAATAACCCCTTCATTCTTGGATCGAACTCTCAATCATCTCGGAAGATGGCTCCATCCACACCCTCAACCCAGAAGAAATGGGTCATCAACGGCACGACAAAGGGCCTCGACGAGTTCCAATTCGTGCAAGGTCCCGTACCACAGGTCGACGAGCATGGAGTGCTGGTTCGCTTGCACGCTGCGGCTTTGAATTTCCGCGATCTGATGATTGTGAGGGTACGTCATCACCTCATAAAGGGCCGACTTTGGATCTTGATGTTCCATGGCAATCGGGCGCAATTCACTGACTGTCTGGCATGGTAGGGCGATTTCCCGTATAGACTCAATATCCCTGTCGTCGGCGGCTCGGACGGAGCGGGCGAAGTTGTGAAGGTCGGCTCGAAAGTCACGCAGTGGAAGATAGGCGATCGCGTCGCAACGCTGTTCAATCCAGGCCAGCAAACCTCACCCATTACGCCGGCAGCATATGACAAGGGCGGCGTGGGAGGCACGATAGATGGCACTTTCCAGCAATATGGTGTCTTCGAGGAAACTGGCCTCGTACGTCTCGCGGAGAATTTGTCATACGTGGAGGGCGCGACACTCTCCGACGCGGCCGTCACCGCTTGGAATGCTCTGTACGGTCTTAAGCCCCTGAACCCGGGGGAGTGGGTTCTCGTGCAGGGAACGGGAGGTGTCAGTCTGTTTGCCGTGCAGGTTAGCTCAATCGATTACTTTGATCATCCCCAGTAAAATGGACAGCAAACTGACTCTTGGTTTCCCTGCGAACTAGTTCGCAAAGGCAGGCGGTGCTCGCGTCGTCGCCACAACCTCATCATCGTCCAAAGTCGACATCCTCAAACGTCTCGGCGTCGACCACATCATCAATTACAACGAGGACAAGGACTGGGGCATGACGGCACGCAGCCTGACCACTTACGCCGCTGGCTTCGATAACATCGTCGAAGTCGGCGGCACTGATACCATGCGCCACAGTTTGAACGCAATCAAGCTCGAGGGCGTCATCACAATTATCGGCCTTGTCACGGGCTTCAGCCCGCCAGACAACATCATGGAGGTGCTCAAGCGGGTGTGCACACTACGCGGCATTCATGTCGGCTCCAGGATACACATGGAGGATATGATGGCGGCGATGGAGGCGAATAAGATCCAGCCCGTGGTCGATCAGCGAGTGTTTGCGCTTGAGGAGCTCAAGGAGGGGTTGCAACATTTGGTACGTTTTTGATCAGAGCCTTAAATTTTTCTGCAGATTTGAAATGTCCTTCCTGGGGAAACTCGACTGACATCATGTTGTACCCTTGCAGAAAGATCAAAAAAATATCGGAAAGGTCGCGATCAAGATTGTTTAGGCTAGGCTTCTTCAAAGTTGAAGTGGCTGGGAGAAGAAGCAAAAGAAAAACCTGGTGTTCCTTAGATGAAACTCTCACGCCGAGAGATGGGTCTGGTCCTGTGAGGCACCTTCTGTGGGTGACTGTGGTTATGCAAGCTATCCCAATGATCGCGGAAGATCAAAGGCACTCGTCCTTCTGAGATGTACATAACCCTGAGTAGTCAGTCAGCATTTTGGGGCATTCTCCAATTTCTCGCCCTCCTTTCCCGAGAGTCGGATGCAAGACCATGGTTGTTGGTTGGTCGCCCGCACCACCAACCACTACGGGCCGCATAACAGGCCGCATTACAAGCCTAGGTAGCGGATTTCCTCATTTGAGATCTATCGAAATACTCGTACACACGGCCCAAAAAATGAAGGCTCTTTGAAGGACAATAGAAAAAAAGAAAAAAAGCAAAAACAATCAACAGCCAGGATTCCCAAGTGGTCACCCACCTTAGTACTAACTGACCGGCATGTGGCTTAAGTACGGCTGAGCGAACGGGAAGCCCTGTTTTCCACATCCTATGGTCGATTGCGAAAGTGATTGCGTAACTAAAATACTTATAATTCCCTTTTAATCCCTTCTGCTGCGACGAAGGCGGTGTACAAATCACGGCGTTTTGCCCACCCATCCACCGTGGTGTCTCTCAAGTGCTATTGTCTGACATTCCCGCCAACCGCCCATCGTCCCTCAGTCTGACACAGAAACAGCCCACAGCCCCAGCCCCATTTTCGTATGGAGCAAGTGCCACTGGTGACATATTAGCGTGATCATTCTTACCCAGGTACGTACGGACCAATGATGGGGGCATCTATTTTCCAATGGTTCCTCACTCTTATCGGCGATCACAGAATGCTCCTTCCAGCTATGATTTCACTGGGAGGTGGTGTTTACACACTGGCATTATGCCTTACTAGGGTTGAACTCGAGTAGGCGACAGCTTTCACTCCGCTCAAAATTATCTCCTGCGCGGCGAGCATGTCAGTCAAATAGAAAATCCGCACCATATCACTGTACGGGCGAAGGCCGTTGAAAAAACAGCATTCGAGATCGTTCTGTAGGTCACCACGTGGCGGCCCGCACACGGGCGACAGCCTTTGCAGGTTCCTACCAGGGCAAACACGGCCATCTCGCCAAGAGCTTTGGTGAAATTTTTGATGCGCAAGAATCGGGGACAGGTCGTCCGTATCGTCCATATTATACTCTTCGCTGGAATATTCTACGATTGGATCCTGCCCAAACTAGCATACCCAGCGCTGCTGAGATGTCTGATACAGTACGATGCTTCTTGATGGCCTGTCCGTCTCTTCCGTCTCACACTCTCAGTCTATGTAGGGCAATCCCTGGAGTGGATGTATTTGCATTTTGGCGGCCAAAACTGTAGCTAAATCAACGCCATGACTCTCAGCGTGGACCGGGCTCGGTTGCGTTCGTGCAACCCCCACACAATAGAAGGAGACGTTCCAGGAAACAGCATTTGTAAGATCAGAAAATATCTAGATCCAATGAGATAAGATCCATATCTAGGCCGAATCCGTAGCCTTGCGTATCATCCAGACTTGGTACGAGGCTGGCGTCGTCGGTACCAGGAACGATGGCAGCGTCGGCTTGGGTCTGGAGCAGATCGAGACACAGCTTTAGACTTTCAACTGCACCCTGGGCAATACTGAAGTCCCGCAAAGAGCCCGTTTCAATCGCCTCGACTTGAGCCATCATCATATTAAGGAACATGTGGCTTTTGATATTGGTTTCGCCCTGCCGGATCCGCTCCAACGATAGCGAAACAAGTCTCCTCGCTGTCTGCTTAAGAAGCTCTATTTGCTGGGAGGGGCGGTGAAGAGTCCCGTCGAGGCACTGTGTCTCGACCTGGGCGATAAGCTCGAGGAAAATAATCATGGATACGTATCTGACGCCCTCTCGGAATAAGCCGCCGCCAATAGTTAATAGGTGTGAGAAGCCGTCGTCTGGTTCGGGTGAGATGATAGCCATGGCAGAGTCCAGGCAGACCTTGAGCGAGTAGTAGAATAATGGGTTCGTTCGAGCCTCGCTGGCGAAGGGGAGGTGCAGTGAGATGAGAAATCGACGGACTAGGAAGTCAAGAAGATTCCGGTGAAATACAGTCAGACCAGGCCCGGTCTTCTCCATCAAGAAATTACCACAAGCCCGGTATGCGTCTGTGATCTCCGAATGGAGACAAAGGACGTCCGCATAGGAAAGTTCGGTGTGGAAGCTGTATAGTAGCTGGAGCATCCGAAGGCGACTGGGCAGTAAGTCGAGGAGAAGAAGCTGTATTGAGGTTGCAGTATAAACTCTTTTGTCGCGAGGCTGGAGTGAGGTGGTCAACTCATCCATCTCATCGTCGTTATTATTCGAAGGCGGCTGAGTGTCGAACTCGTCGAAGGATATTCGGGGTGGCATATTCGAGTCTAAAGATGATTGTACCACCATCTCGAGGACTGTGGCCCATAGCCTTCTGCGGAGTTCGGCTTGTAGGACCGACATTTCCGTGAGGTGTTTGGGGTCGCGATGCAAGCCTACGAACATGGCCCTATGCATGAGTGATCCCATGGACACCCATACTAGGTCACCGCCAACGGAGAAGATCTGTCGCGCTAAAATCGTAAGACAGTGGATTTGTAGGCCGTCGATGGTTAGGCGGTCTTTCTCCAGCGGTCCGGAAAGCCATGTCTGAGCAGCGTATATCCATTGGTGAATCCTATTGCGAAATCCAGCCTCCGTGTCTCGGTCTTGGTAGAGACTTGATCCTATTCCAATAACAAGAAGGATCTTGAGGCGCAAGTGAGTTGGGGCGCTTTCGGGGTGATTCCAATATCTCTGCCACTCGATCCAGAAAGTAGGCACATGGAGAATCCGATATATCGACTCAAATGAGGCGAGGTACAAGGTTACCATGGTGTTGGCTAACTCGCGCGAAGGTGGCTCCAGTCCCACGTCCGGAGACGCGAGAGACCGGCTGGGCCGTGCGACCTTCATACTCCTTGCTATAGCTTTGCATTCCTGGAGTAGATCTCCCATCTGGACAATCAGGGTTCTGGTTGCGTGGTCCTGAAACGAGACTCCCTTGCCACGGCCGATAGCCTCGGCATAGCAGGTAATGCTAGGTTCAAACTGTGAGATAGTTAGCGGAGCATTCGGGGCGCACATAAATGTGGAACAATCTATCGACTAGGACTCCACTTTGCTGACTTATCCCTTGAATCATGACCCGACTTGCTCGGAGGGTTTTCAGGGAGATACTCTCGGAGATGCTCTCAGAACTCACGAGAGAAAGCTCCATTGAGCGCCCAGTGGAGCGTTCAGAGGATGCTGCCGAAGGAGTTCAAGAAAACGCCTCGAGAAAAGCATGCGTCTTACGCAAGACGAAGCCTTTGCTCTTTCCGTTCGAACGAGCGAACTGAAACGGGAAGATAGCAACATTCCCGGCCAAGATAGTAGGTGCTGCTCATCAGCAAAGCGCAGTGCTGGCCATAGCCTGTCCCAAGGATTCAGACTGTACCTCTTGCGGTATCTTAGTCAAGAGAATTCGGCCAAAGCTCCTCGACTTTTCCATGATGTTATCCAGCCTACGCTGTCCAGACGGGTGTTCGATTAGGCCCCGACGGGTTTCAGCCAGAGCACGATTAGGACTGGACTGGGAAGGCCCCTCAAGCTTCTGCACCCGCTGCAAAAGATCCCGGATAGCTGATTCTACATCCGGGGCGCTGTTCGATGATCGGTTTTCGTCGCCGTCCAGGGTATTCGATGCATTATTATGTCCTACGGCAGTGGTGTCGGCCGCGACCCGCGGTCTGCATAACTGATTTCCATCAGTATTGGGCCTATTAACGCCAATGGGACGCGCATGGTCCGAAGGCGAGTTTGCGGCGGTCAATAGCTGATTCCCATGCTCTGCTGTTGGTCCGCGGGTGGGGGCGCGAGCTGACAGGCCTGATGTGGTATCCCGTTGAGGCTGCTGGTGGCCGACAGGCTCATCGCCGTAGGCTTTGAAAGTACATTGGATCCGGACGGAGACACAATGGGTGCAGGGGTCGTTTCGATCGCACCTAATCTTGCGGCGCCGACATTCGATGCACGACAAGGCAAGCCTGCGGCGCCGTTTGGATTGTCGTTCCATAAACGGAGACAACTAGACACAAATTAAATACGGAGACGGAGAAAGAATCGCAGACCAGGCAATTTACCAGTATCGAATGTTTACCGCCGTCTTGGCACTTCGGTCCACAGGTAAAGGGTGCGGAGATATCGCGGGTTCGCAGCTCGTTCCCTGGCTTGGGCACCACCAGCCCTATGCAAGTCTCCCCAACGCGGCGGAGCTCCCGCTGCTGGTTTCGAATATTTTCTTCGTTTTTTTTGGACAGTGACGGGGAGCGACGGAAAAGAGACTCAGGCCACGCATTCGGCCAAAGGCACCGGGCCTACGCGGGCCTACGCGGGCCTACGCGGGCGCGAGCGGCCTTGAGCGGTGATAACAGCGCCTTCAAGCGTAGGACGAACGAATTGATGCTCATGACACGGGAGATCTCCCTGCCTTTTAATGTGCTTCATACCCTTTTCCTTTAGCCATGTAATTCCTCGATATGAAGCGTTATTCACAGAAGACTTTGTCATTCTTCACTATTGGCTCAGCAAGCAAGCATATCTTCGCATCTTTCCTGGGTCCGCCGACACGAAAACCACCCAATCGAGTCTTCACCACCAACCGTCCCAAGTACAAGCCCACTCACGATTCCTATCGAACTATTCACGCCTCGCTGGGGATGCCTCTCAACATCCTCGTTGTAGGCGCGGGCATCTGCGGCCCGGCTTTTGCTATTCTCATGCAAGGCGCTGAACCTACGACTCAGATTACAGTCGTGGAACGCCACCCCACACTACGCGTGGTAGGACAGCAGCTCGACCTGAAACATCAAGGCGTGGAAATCGTCAAGAAGATGGGCCTCATGGACACCATCAAGTCACACTGTGTCGAAGAAACCGGTGTGGAGATCTTGGATTCAAGAGGACAGCCCATGGCCTTCTTTGGCGTCAACCCAGCCGGCCAAGAGCGACTGGCTTTGACGTCTGAGCATGAGATCATGCGAGGTGACATCGTAGAGGTGCTATACAGGGCAAGCCTCGAGCAGAACGAAAGGTTGAAGAAACAGCGAGGCGACAGAGGGAAATTGACGTACGAATTCGACAACACAATCCAAGAGCTCACTGAGAGCAGCGACGGCGTGGACGTCACTTTCACGGACGGGTTAAGGAAACGATATGACCTCGTCGTGGGTGCCGATGGGCAAGGGTCGCGGACAAGACGCCTCGCATTTGGCCAGGAAACCAGCGATGAGGCATTCCGTTCGCTCGGGATACACGCCGCGTATTTTAGCGTCCCACGGATTGAGGGTGAAGAGGGTCATGCCAAGTGCTTCTGTGCTCCGGGACGCAAGATGCTGATTTCGAGGACGAGCAATCGTCCGGTGACACAGTTTTTGCTATTCACTATGAGCGATGCTGACAAGTTGAGGAGCTCGTACGGGCAACCAATCGAGAAGCAGAGGGAGGCCTTTGCGGAGGCGTTCAAAGACATCGGCTGGCAAACCGACCGGATTTTGGACGGTTTACGCACCGCCGAAAACTTCTATGCGCATGAGCTCGGGCAGATTAAGATGAAGCAGCTGCATACCGGCCGGGTTGCACTCCTGGGAGATGCAGGTTATTGCCCAACCCCGTTCACCGGCCTAGGAGTAACAGGGTGTCTTATCGGCGCGTACGTACTCGCCGGGGAGCTCGCACGACACAGGAAAGACGTGCCTGGCGCGCTTCAGGCGTTCGAGGCGACGGTGCGGCCGGGCATCGATGAAATCCAGACGCTCCGCGCAAATATGAGCCTTTTCTTTCCGTCCTCGCGACTAGGTGTTTGGGTGTTGCGCAATGCTGCGTGGGTAATGTCCAAGCTCGATCAACTCACCTGGCGGCCACGGTCTGAGCAAGATATCCAAAAATGGAGGCTTCCGGAATACCCTGAGCTGAACCTATCGCTGGCTTCAGGTCGAGTCTCGGGGAGCAGGCTGAAAGTAGCCGCTAAGGATCATGTGTAATATTGTTCGAGCAAAATAAATATCTCTCCCCTTTTAGCTTTCGCTTTCCCACCACTACCCCAGGCGTGTCGAGAGGGGTTGAAGCTCCTCGGCCGGTCATCATCAGGAAACGACCTGCTACGAGATTGGATTCAAGTACACGCCTTGGACACGTGGATATATCTGCGCTAGGTGACTCTTCCTAACACGGCGATCGAGGCACTTATCCAACTGCTACAGGATCCCAATAAGGTCGTCCGATCTAGGGCAGCGAATACTCTTAGAGGACAGGCTACTCTTCCTAACACGGCGATCGAGGCACTTCTGCGACTATTTCAAGAATCAGGAAATTCGGCCACCGAGGAGGCAGTAGATCTGATAACTCGCCGTCAAGAGATACGAACTTGGATCCCAACATTTATGTCATCAGTCTTGCAGCATTTCATCAAGCACTGGTTCAGACCGGCTTCCATGATTTGCTTTTTTGAGAAAGGTTGTTTTTGTATCATAGCCTTGGAGCAAATTCAGAGGATCTCATTGGAGCCTTATCAGCTCGAACGCTTTAGGATCCAGTGGCAGAAAGCACGGGATTATGTGGGGCTTCCCAGCTTCATTCCTGTGTTTTCTACTTCGGGTCAATGGATAAATAACGCACAATTGATGGTGCTGTAGTCAATTGTCCCGCGTCTCACACCAAGGACAGCATATGTATAGTAAAATGAGCTCTAATTGGCTAGAAGTTATCTTGCGCAGAAATGTTGGTGGATTTAGCCATGATACTGTAGCTTAGCCAAAAGTGGTAGAGCGTATGCCGTAGTTAATGTACCATGACCATTCTCAGAAGATCTATGTACAGTACGATAAGCAGGACTTAGATTTCGCACAGGACCTCAGCAACAGAGTTTTGCTCCTTAGAAAAGTTCGGAGATCTAGCGGACTACATGATTCAACCGTTTCTTTATATCAGGGGAGTCTGTGACATTCACTTGGATACTGTGCCATTAAGTGCGTTGTCTGCATCCCATTTCGTTAAGATCGTAGTGTATTTATACCACGCAATGCTCCATTTTGTCCTTCATCTATCCATGTCAACTTCACCTTCTCACCTTCAATTGTTTGCTTTTAGATCATTAAATTAACAATCTCCTTAAGAAAACAATGTCAAAGGCCCTGTCAACCTTCGTTAATAAGACAAAAGGAATCAAGAATGCGCCGACAAAGTTCACCGCCACTGCCGTGGAGGGCAGCCGCATCATTCCATTCAAAAACCGCGATGCAGAATTCCAGCTTCGTATCGATGCAGGTCATTATGACGAGAGCACAAAGAAACTCAATGTTGTGTTGCAAGTCAATTCCGAGGCCACAAGTCCGGCATTGCGGGAGTGGGTGAAGAAAAATTCAACTCACGGCCAGCTTGCCACTGCGTCCTTTGTGTCACAACTGCTCTTCCAGGCCTCCGTGAGGTCGTTTCCGAGACGGGTGGTGTAAGTATTGAACTGGATGGGACAAGGCTGACGAGTGATCAAGGTGGAAGTGTATTGTCAAGCAATTGGCATGAGTTGGCTACGAGGAGAGGTAAATGTCTAGTAGGTGCACATGCGTGCTCTATATACTTGTGGGAGTCGTCCCAATGTAGTAATGCGAATGGCATGTTGGTATGTTGGTATGATCACATATCACCATGCCAACAGGCCAACAGGATTTCCATTTCTGGCTAGCGGATCACGTGACAGAACGTGACACCGGCCCCTTTGTTTCTCCGTGGTCATGTCCGTTCGCCCTACCTGCCTTGTACCAGGCTCGGCCATGGTCACATAAGGCTATCCGTAACAGCCTACTCCTTCAGATCCCATGTCAGACAGCTGGGACGATGCCAGAGAAGGGTTTGAAAAGACGGCGTCTCGACCTTGGGGGGAAGGGGGGGGGTCATGGCAGAACCGGCAGAATGTTCAAGTCGCAGGGCAAAATGTCGCGCCACGAGCAGATGGGATCCCCTGTTTTCCACATCCTATGGTCGATTGCGGAAGGAAGTTGGAATAAAAGATATATATACTTTGAAATTACTCTGCTGAAAAGCTCAAGGGTACATAAAACTGTCTTGCCTTGCGGCAACGAGCTCAATTAGCACAGCCCGTACATAAACTTGATAAGCGTTAAATGTGATCCCATAGTCGACCTAAGATTCGTTCAAATATATTTCATTTCATTATTGTTTCATTTACTGCTTGCTAGTCGTCAAAGAATCGTCGAAATGATAGAATCAGAGGCATGTACACATAATATGCATGATATGCCCTTCTCCTCATCGAAAAAACGATCCTCCGTCATCATCCCCTCCCGCTCCAGGTGTAGTCGCCGTGTTCCTCAACCGGAAAACATGGCCCCCTTCCCTGAAACTCTCCTCGACGCCCACCATCCCCGACGCCTCTCCCGTCGACTTTTCAAACTCTCGAAACATCTCCTTCTTCTTCCGCACGTGCCTCTCGGCCCTTCGACCTTCAAAGCACAGTGCCACGAGCCCCGCGGTGCTCAGTTTCTCGCGCAACTCGTTTGTTTCGTGCGGGCTGGAGCGGAGGGCGAACCAAGCGAGTGCCACCCCCAGAATCGCGTAGAGCGAGTTCAGCGCCACGAGCGTGTACAGAGGCGCTTTGGGGACGCGAGATACGAGTTTCGTGCTCCGGATCTGCTCCGCGAGGTCGGCGCGCGGGGCTGCGATGCCGGCAGCCAGAGCGGCGGCCGTGCGCGAGTACGCTCGCGCCCAGGATTCGGCCATGTCGGCGGTGTCGTTGTATTGCGAGGCGGAGTAGCTGTGTAGATTTTCAACCTGGTAAGTCAAAAGTATGGAGATGTTTGTTGAGACTGAAAACTTACGCTGCTGTCTCCAATGCGACTTTTCCAAAGCCGTAGTAGTTGCCCGCATTCATGATCGTGCCAACTGATCCATTGGCCAGCTCGGCCGCTGTGTTTTGAATGGTGCCGTTGATTAAGTCGTATGTGATTTGGTAGGCCGTCGCAGTGCAATTCAATAGCCAGGTGGTACCGCCGTGCATTGGGGTGACCACATTTCCGTCAGCTGTCTGCTCTGTTGTTGCAGCTAGCTCGACCCTCGCCCAAGCGGCCAGATGCTGGGGATTGCTTGGACGAGTTAAAAAGCTCTCGGTTTCGGTTGAGATATTTGCAAGCTTTGTCAGGCCGGCATCGCGATAGAAGACGATTCCTGCAGAGCGGAAAGCAAGTCCCGTTACACCGTCTACATCGAGACCATTGATGGTAGGCACAGCCAAGTCGCCATAGAAATCATCAGTGCATTTGAAGGGTTCGGAAGCGCCCGAGGTCACACGGAGATCGCATTGCTTGCCGATCTGTGAACACTGGGTATGCATTGCCAATGCCTCAGCGCGATAGTCGAGATCGGACTGAATAGTAGCGGGACCCAAGTACGCAAAGTGCTTGCCGTCAATATACATGTCGTACACGGCATTAGTAGATGAAGTGTTGCTCATGACTCGTGCAGCTTCGTTGGCGCCAACGAGGAATACATTTGTCACTGCCATGTTGATTATGCAATCCCCAGCATCGAAATCTTGGGTAGTTTGGTTCGAGCAGGCTCCGCTCGGGAGCCCACGACCTAAAGCTTGTGTCGGGATCTGTCCATCCGCCAGGTTTATGTTGACAGCCTCCATCACTAAATGCAGCCAAGTGTCGACGCCGGCGATTGTGTATCTATAGTGTGATTAGAGGACGGAAAAGGAAGGTGACAGATTCTGAAGAGCATACCCAAGAACAGTAAAAACTGCTAGCACTGTCAACGCATTGCGGACGGTCGATGCCATCTTTCCAGAATGCTTCCAACGCTGGTATGAAATTGCATTCCACAGGGGTGTAATGCCAGCCGTGAAACATTCAAGAAGCAAAGAAAATTGAAAAGGAGTTGGCAGATCCGATCCAGAAGATTGCGACTCGTTTCTGAGTGCTTCGGCGAGAGGGAAAGATATCAAAATCATCGCGCATACAGCGAGAAGAGGCGCCACTGTTGAAGACCATGAAGCTATCGTAACGAGTGTGGTAGGATTGAAGTCGACGTAGTAGGCGTCCGAGTCAAACTCAGATCTTAAATCCAAGGTCAATTCGCGTGAAGGAGAGTTCGCGGGCTTCTCGACGTTGTTCGACAAGACCAGACCCAGCAGCAGCGCGGCCAGACCAACCATTGGCACAACGATCAGCGCGAGAGAGACGAAAATAACCTTGGTTCCCCCTTCACGCGGCCTCGCTGGTAGAATGCCATCTTTCTGTAATGCGGGCGACTCTCCGCCAAACGAAGAATCCAGGGATTCGTAACGAGGTCGTGGGTCCTTCCGGGTTTGGAGAGGAATGTCGTTCTGAAAGGCAAGTCCACCTTGGCTGACCGTCTCATACTTCAATCTCTTTGGAGAGTTCAAATGGTCCATGAATGAATGTCGGGGGATGGTTATGCAAAAAACGAGTGTGGTTAGTTAGAATCGACGTTGACACGAACGTCGGCATAGTTAGTTGCACAAATGGCGGTATTTGACGTTTCCACTTCAGCGCCACTGAGGATCAGGCCTTTGCCTGTGCTAACCTTGGCCTTGGGCCTTAAGCACGCTGGCAAAAGCTAGATTCCCACCCACCCAGTGCCACTTAAGGCTCTTTTGCCTGTGCTATTAGCATTGACAGCGGGTAGAGTGTAAGATGGCCCCTAGGATGGCCCCTGGACTGGCGACGAGGTAGGGGGCGTCTAGAATCTATTTGTGGGTCGTGTCGTGCCCCCTTAAACCATACTTAAAGCTGAAAGGCTTTGTGCCCAGAGGATTGGATACTGAAAAGCTTGTACAATGGGGAAATTGATCCCCATTTTTAAGGCTCACCAAGTTCTCGCCTCGCTAGCACGGGGTGCCTAAAAACAAGGCACGACAATTACAAGTTCAGGTACCAGTGCTAGGCGAGGGTAACATTGGCAACTATTCGGCATCCCTTAGAATTAGTCAGGCATGTGTCCGTACGTACAATTTGTCGACATTCAACACCACAAGGTGGGTGAACATATAAATGGTGCACTGTTGCTCCGGTATGGCATATTTCTTTCTTGTGGATATCCCAAGGTGGTTTTCTGGCTGATGCATTGATCAAAGACCTGAACCCTTCGACTGACGACGAGCTTCACCTTAAACGAAAAACAAGCCAGTGTCTCCTTCCGTCCAGTGTTCCAACTCCCAAAGACAAACGGAAGCTGCGACATATCCAAAGCTGGCCAAAGCTCCTCTGGTATTCTCTGATTCCAATCCGATGGCCAGACAAGCCATGCTCCTCTCAAGCTCTTCATCGTTGTCGCTATCTCGATCCAAAATGCGACCAACAATATACCGAAGATCTTCGCGGAAGCTTTCTTTGAGGCTGACAGAATTATCATGCTGTCTCTTACTTTGCGCACCAGTTTTGCCAAGTATATTTCCAATGAAGACTTCATACTCGCTAAGAGGCTGGGAGTACGAAGGACCATATTCAGCAGCGTAGTCGTGAATTATTGTTTCATACCTGGATTAAAGTCAGCTGAGGTGGACGTCTAGAGATATATGGGAACACAGAACGTACTCGTCTCGAATACTACGCGCTCGTGGAACATGTCGCTGCCATTGGAGATGCTGACACTGCTTACTGACCGACCTCCAAACTGCTTTTAGCACAGACTGGGTCTCGCAATTCGATACCGATGTCTCTCCACCAGAGCCGTTTTGAACACTCGAGAATACTTGTTGCTCATCTATGGCCCGGAACAGTTTTCCGAGTATCTTATCGCTCTCGTAGAACTTGTGTTTGGGCGCCTCTTCGTCATCATCTTCATTACGAGAATTCGACTTGGCCATGAATTCCACTGGTTTATCTTTTTGAATCAACGCGTATGGTCCCATGACCATAAAGTCTGGTCGGTATGGGTTTGATCGGGGCATTTTCGTCAAGTCAACCTGTATAGCGTTGTCAGAGAATACTTCAAAGACGAGCGTCGTTTTGACACACCGGTACTCCACTCTTAGAATAGTCTACAACCATCTGTTAGTAGGAGCCGGCCTCAAAATGGCTATCATCCGGGAAAACGTACCCACTGCTGTTGAATGTAATTCTGCAAGCCTCAAGCAATCTGGATCCAGGACACCTTTAGGTCGCTGGTCGGCTAGAATTTTGTGCTGATTTGCGATGCGGCCAAGCTGATCCGTGGCCATAAAGGTGATGAAGAAGTCGGTCATATCCTGACGCTCCACCGTGCGTCCCAGATCAACGGCTTCGGTTCTGGGGTAATCAGCGGGATTGAAAACACGCTTAGGACGGGCTTTCGGATCAAAGAGGAGCTGATATAAGTCGCCGTCAAGATCTCCGCCGCTCAACTGGCTTGGTAAATCTCTTGTTCCGTGAGAGCTGAAGCATACGCAATTTCGCAATTCCATCAAAGGCGAATCATGAGGCACTGTGATACCTGTGACAGTTCTGACATCTCCAGGATGAAGTGCAGGAGAACGAGTGATGACCAAATCCTTGCCTGCAATGACTTTGGGGGAGTCGTTTTCTTCAACGATGGCGAATATCTCTCCTTCTCCGACAACACCGGTCTCGTCCATAATCCCGTACAAAGTGTATCCTTCTTTCACCGGAATTCTTGCCTTATATTTCAACGCTCTGAGCTCGCCCAAGACCGCCATCTCAATGACATTCCTGAGAAAAGAGTCCTGTCGAAAGGAAATGCCTAGGTTCGACAATTTCTTGACAAACCATGGAAAGTGAACCACATCTCCGATTGAATGGGATTTGAGAAACTCGGAGGCTCGACTGGGGCTCGATGTCGTAGCCCTGAGTCGCTCCACCTCTTTGTTCTGATGGCGGAAGAAGAAATCGTCACTGACGCCCATGTCTTCAAGTATTTTGATAGATTGTTGGTTGAGAAAATAAGGTAAGGGTCTGTAAGCCGCATCACATATCTCAAGATCCAAGGAATCCGATCCGGGAAACTTGATCATCGATTTGCGAAGAAGCATTTTTTCACCAGTGAGTCTACTGTCGAGTGCTAGCATCCCTTTGGCGCCTATATCATTTGAAGTTAGTCTAACCTACAGACGAGCCACGAGTGCAATCTCGGAAGTAATCAACGATGAAGAAATCGCGTCGAGGTGGTAAAGATTCAGGGGTGTCAAAAAGTATCTTGTAGATAACGTACCAGAATACCGTATCTGAAAAGCGCGAGGCCTTCCTTTCCGTTCAGGAGGTAACACCTTCCAGATCTTTTCTAGCAATGCTCTTGAAATAGTCCCGACACCATCGCTAAACAGTCGCCCGTTACGTTCAATATCAGCAATTCTTCGGGCAACTCCATGGTCCACAGTGATCGCGATAGGCGTTTCCGAGAATGCTTGTCCGATCCTCGCTGCACACTTCGCGGGACATCTGATCTTGGAGAAGTCGCCCAAGCCGCCAATGAGGCGGCGGTCGAACAAGAGTGATCCTTCATGAACAAAAGGTGCCATGAACCAACAGGACTGGGCGCGCAGGGATGAATGAGAAAATCCGAGAACTAAAAATTCATCAGATCATTCGAGGCCAGCTCAGTAGTTTTTTGAAATGAAGGAAACTTACAAGCAAACTGACGTCCTGCAATACTGAATCCGTCGTTGAGAGCTTTCTTGAATCTTTCATGGTAGATAACGTCGTTCGAATGATTGGGGTTGAAGTGCATGGGCTCGCCAGATTCGTCAGCGAACTGTACTCGGAGAAAGAATTCATGGTTCTGCGAATATTTGCGTAAAACTCTGTTGTAGTTTTCGGGCTCTGGGCCATAGAGATACAGTCCAGACGGTGTAATCATCACTTTGTGGATGCTTGCACGATTTGTAAGGTCAATCATCTCGTCCCCAAGAAATTGGCCTTCGCTCAGTCTGGAAGCATTCTTCTGCAACAAAGCTGACACAGCGGCCACACTTGCCACACTTACCAGACCGGAATCACCTCCAACTTGTCTGATGGGAAGTTGACCATACAGTCTTTTGATCGCGAAGGCACATATTTGCGTGCCTGAACGAGTTATGATCCTGGTGACCTCAGGTAACAAAGCTTGTACGCTGCTAGGTGGCAGAAGTGCATTCTGTGCGAGCCCTTGTAGCTGAAATTTGACTGCAAAGGGGAGAGTTGGAGGCTTTTGAGCCTCGATATGCTGTTCCATTTGACGGAGAAGCGTTTCTCTTTCCTGGCCGTATGATTGAGGAGCCTCTTCAACTTCCAAGTGCTGCTGAATCGGCATCAACACCCGATACGCTCGACCCATTGCCTTCTTTTGTTGGTCGACAGTGGCATTCTCAAGTCGAACTTGGTAGACCAGGCAAGATCCGGCTGTTATTCCGTGCTCGTTGCCGAGACTCGAAATCCTTGTCCAAGGTGGATCGTAGGGGTTCTGCTCGGAATCTCTATCTCTATCGGCCGTCGGTCGAAAGAACTGTGGCGCGGTATTCAATGTCACTGTGATGGCAGACTGTGGCAGACCCTCGAGATTCACCTCTCTGATATTTGAGTATAGCAGATCCATTCGCGCACCACTTTTCAGGGTGACTATTCCCGCCTTAGAGGCGAATTTTATCGTTCCTCGAACGCTCCAGTCGAAGTAAGATCGGAAGGCTGGGACTGAGGTTGAAGCTGCATAAGTCCACACACCGCAAGACATAGCCACAATTTTGAGAAGATCAGATTGGCCCTTGGATTGAGAGTCTATTTCATCGTGCTCGATCGACATCTGTGCAACCTGTCTTGCTTTTGATTCCATCTCTAGACTTTTCAGTGCTAATGGATCAACCTGCTTTTTGCTAGGAGAGCATTGCAGTGTGTCGCCGAAGTATTCCAACCGCTTACCCAGTAATTGACCGTAGGTTGTAAGAAAGCACAGGCCATCCTCAACGTTGAGAAATGTCAAAAAAGCAAATCTGAGTTCTCTTTGGTGAGCTGGAGGGTTTTGATAGCAACGACGCAGTACCATAGAAACGAGAACAATGACTTACCGCTTCTGCTTGCGTTTATGGCATTGCCAATCATGAATGTTTAAGGCTGAGAGATGAGGGCGTATGAACTGGGAAAACTGATTCTCTGTTATCCTCGCAGGGGCACCTTGAATGAATATTTCCATTCTACAGAATG
Organism: Cladophialophora exuberans; assembly: GCA_030068005.1. Taxonomy (NCBI): domain Eukaryota; kingdom Fungi; phylum Ascomycota; class Eurotiomycetes; order Chaetothyriales; family Herpotrichiellaceae; genus Cladophialophora; species Cladophialophora exuberans. The sequence goes on from JANSVK010000152.1 coordinate 45,868, forward strand.
GAAGGGAGAAATATTTCTGATTGATAATGAAAGAGCATGTCCACGATATACAGAGATGGCAACGTTTCAAATATTGGAAAGAGGAATTGGAAGCATGGAGCTTAGCTGCCCTGCTGGGTACCCGGTCAGGCCTTTGAGCTTGGACATCCCGCCGTACGGGCATATGCTTGGGCAACGGCCATCTGCGCCTGAAGCTCGCGGCTTGTGTAACCTACAAAAGTGGAATGCTGCGGCATCCATCAGGCTGAAATTGACTCAAGGACGAAGTTCTTTGGTTGCGAGGGTCGCAGTTTGGCATTCTCTGCTTTGTCTATTTTAGGATTAGCGTGGGATACGGCGATTGACACGTCGTCTTATGCACAATTTCCAATTCCACAACTTGAACACTTCAACTTCTCTTTTCCCCCCTGGCATCAAGCAATCAATCGATCCGCCACTATCCTAGATGCATTGCCGGAAATATGTCGCTGGAATTTGACTGGCTGAATTATGTATTGGCCGTGCAGCGTGCCGCAAATCTTCGCATATCATGGAGTTCGCTCAGTGCTTCAAGACGAGCTTGAAGATGCTGAAACTGTAAATCAAGGAGCCGAACATGATGAGGCAATTGCTCAACATGGTTCAGATTCGATCCTCGACCTACAGGCTGCCCGTCATGACCATCTATTTGCGACCGTGACGTCCTCTCGATTAGACCTATGGTCAACTCAGCCGGTCGCTGTTCTTGCTTCGATCGCGAGGTCAGCAAAATCCCTAGATTCATATGGCAGGAATCTCGGTGTCGCCTTCAAGCCAGACGCTAGTACATTGGTGGTTCAGACAACTGAGAGCTATCTGATGTTGTATTCTGTCGAAAGTGACCAGAATGCCAGGGTTCTACAACAGCAGTACGGTTTCAGTCAATCCAAACGCCAACACATTGTCAGAGCATTTGGTGTTGACGAAACTATCGGAGTTACTGAAGTCCTCCTGCGATTCCGTCGCGCCATCAAGATCGATGCCGGTATCAACTCTATCAACACACTAGATTCAGAACTGGTGGTGGCAACCACAAAACCCGCGGCAGTACAATGTATCAGATGGGACTTGCAGAAAGATGGTTCCAACGCCGTAACACAGACACTGGCCAAGATGGAATGGGTCACGCAGAAGTCTGGAATATCAACTATGGTCCATGATCGAGCGATGAATCTTTCGGTCTGGATATCGCAGGACGGCCATGCCTATGCCGTGCAGCGTGTCAAGCCACAGATGTCGAGAGCACCATCCTCAGACGACTCTGTTCCATCCTCGAAGGGTTCTATCTCTCCTTCAACTAGGCTGTTCGATGGCTACTGTTTCCACAAGCCTGGGTCGTCGTCTCCTGCAACTCTCGCGAGCATCAACGCCCGCTTCTCACTCCTCGCGGTTGCCACGTCGACCGGTGAAATTGTTTGCTACGCAGCCAAAGACTACGCTGGGAATATTCCGTTCTCGCACCCTTTCAAAACATCGACCTCGGCGTCTTCGAGGGGTCCAATAAATTGTCTGACGTGGTCTTCGGATGGATACTGCCTCTTTGCAGGTTACGAACACGGCTGGTCGACATGGTCAGTGTTTGGAAAAGAAGGCGCTTCCACTTTCCAGCACAATGCACCACATGCAGAGTCCAACAGTGAGAGTTGGTTGCTCGGCATTTATCGAGCAACATGGATTAGCGGCGCTGGTGAGATCCTGCTCACCTCTCCCTCCCAGGACCGAATCTGGAAGCTTGAGATGTCGCGAAGTGCTGCTATCGGCTGCTTTTCCTGTGCAAACCTGGTCCGTGCACTCATACACACCCCGACCGAGCTAACAGTCTATCGTGGCCATGAACTTCCGGATTTGACATCTATATCAAATGAGGCATCGTTGTGGCATCATGCTCAATACCCACCAGTCTATCTGCACAATCAATGGCCGATCAAGTCTTGCGTGGTGTCACAGGATGGTAGATACATTGCCATCGCTGGTCGTCGCGGTCTAGCTCACTATAGCGTCCAAAGTGGGCGATGGAAAACTTTCGTTGATCTCTCGGTAGAGAGCTCATTTGCCGTTCGCGGAGGCATGTGTTGGTTCAATCACATCCTGGCTGTCGCAACAGAAAATGCAGCGGGATACGACTTGCGCCTATATTCTCGAGAACTAGATCTTGGGCGGTTTCCTCTACACACAGAGGCGTTCGCAATGCCGATTGTGTTTGTGGGCCCCTCCGGTGAAGACTCACTGTTGGTGTATACGTATGAGAACATACTCTACCACTACATCCTCAATATTACGGAACGAGGTGCGCAACTCGTGCAAGTTGGTCAGATCGCTTTTCACGGCATCGTGCGAGCACCAAGCCGAGTCCGGTCTGTCAGTTGGGTTGTACCTGACAATCAACTGCGGAACGGTGATCCCTCTCGGGATGTTGAATATGCTTCAGTCCTCTTCCTCGTCGATGACAAATTAGTTCTCCTACAATCGTCAAGGAATGAGAAGGATGAATTGAAATACGACATGCGTGTCATTGCCCAGCACGTTGAATATTACATCCTCATGCGCGATCAAATCTACTTCAACTTCGGAACTGGTCCTGAAGAATCTGCGCCACCAACGCCGTCGCCGGGCTCGGCATTCACGATGCGAAGTCAGCAAAACTATTCACTTCGAGACTCGCTCTGGATCTTCAGCGGCGAAGAGCTCCGTCTATGGCCAGATGTCCGTGACCTGTTCCACCACGCAGCGGGAGACTTGAACATGTTGCCCGTATTGTCCATGTCTGTCGATTTCTACCCACTGTCCATCCTCCTCACAAAAGGCGTCGTTCTGGGCATCGAGTCCGAGATCTTACAGAGGCGCGATGTCAATTTCGCGCAATTCCGCTCCAGCATCCGCACCCAGCTTTTCCTCCCCTATATCCTTCGCCATCAGCTTTGCGATGCACACAACACAGCCGCTGCCTTCGGACTGGCAAATCAATACCAAAACTTGTCCTACTTCCCACACGCGCTAGAAATCCTTCTTCACCACGTGCTGGATGACGAGGTAGATCGAAACCACAAGCGGCAACGCAAGGACGAGAAGGAGAAAAATGAGGCAGAAGAAGGTGGAGAAGACGAAAAGTCACAATCTCAAGGTCCCCTCCCGGCTGTCCTCTCTTTCCTCCAACTCGTCCTCTCTCCTACCACATACCTCTCCACGATCGTGCAATGCATCCGCAAAACCGAACTCTCCTTCTGGCGTACCCTCTTCGCGCACCTTCCACCTCCCCTGACGCTCTTCGAACAAGCGCTTGAACTGGAAGATCTCAAGACCGCCTCGGGTTACCTGATCGTTCTGCAAGGGCTGGAAGAAGGCAACGACGACTCGGACACGTACGACGCGCGCAAGTTCGAAAGCTACGTGATCCGCCTTATGACACTAGCCAGACAGAAGGGCGACTTTGAGCTGTGCGCTGAGTTGGCGAGGTTCATGATGGGGATTGATCCGAGAGGAGACTCGCTGAGGCGGGTCATCGTAGGTGTCGGGTTTCGGGAGAAGAGCGCTCACCTTGAGCCCAGGAGGGGTGTCACGGGGGGTAGTGGTGGTGGCGGTGGTGGACAGACTTTGCAGATCGCTAAGTCTAGAGGGAAAGAAAGAGAGGCGAGTCCAGCAGATAGTACGGCATCTTCGTCGGTGAGAGGTAGTTCGATTGGGGCGGGGGACTATTTCACGAGTTCGCCTGGGGGTTATTGAATAAGACAGGCAAACCAAAAATTAGACATCGTAGAATGAATGCTATACACATACATACAGCCGATCATGGCTTCTTTTTTGGTGTCTCTATGTTTGCCGGCCAACTCACATCGCCTGGATGTCTTTGCTTGCATTCAGGAAGCAGTAAATGTACAACATGCGCATCCACCGCCAGATCAACCCAGCCGCCTGACTTGCGGACTCCTTGTGCCTCCAAACTTCAACCTCGTCCCGTCTGTGACCTTCGATATCAGCGGCTTGATCAACCTCCCTTCTGTGCCCAGTAGCGCCTTTTGAAACGCCTCCCTTCCAGGCCCAAACCCACGGAAGATAACTTCAATGCCCGCACCCGCGGAGCCGCTGAACGTCGGCTTTCTGATACTGCTCAACGTACACCAGGGAGTTTTGGCATTGGCACCACCGATTTTCCACTGCTTCTCCGCCATTTTGCGGAACGTGTAGGCGGCAAGTTGGAAGCTGGCGTCGTAAGAGGCCTTTTGTGCGTTGCGGAGACCAAGACTGCCGCAGGTCAGGGAGAGGATGGGGTTCCGCGAGGGCTCGGTGAATGTGATGTGCGTGTTGTGTTTGTGCGAGTAGACATTTAGGTGGTATGGTTCGTCCAAGTACTGGTTGGTAGATGCAGCACCTTCGGACTCTTCACGTTTCAACGAGTCGCGCAGGGTGTTGCGCATGGGACTGTTGGTGGTTGTCGGATTGAGCAGACCGGAGTAGGTGTCTTCGACTGAGTTTTGAGGTTTAGAGGGTTCATCGTTGAAGGAAACTTTGAAGCGTTGGGCAAGACGATTGGGGACGTGGTCATCGGTCGCGAGCTTTCGAGGAGAGGTAGAGAGGGTTCGGCGAGACTGAGTGAGGTATGATGACCGACATGATCGGCACATTGACGACAGGGCTACAGATTTTCCGTGCGCCATGGTGTCGTTGTTTAGTTGCCGTGTCTCGCGAACAAAGACACGGACAACTTGGGGGGAGCTGGAGAAAGTTGCTGGACGAGCAGGGTTCACTCGCTCGACCTGCCGAAAGGAGAATGTTAGCCGAACCGAGTTGCATCTTTTCCAATCTTCCGATGTTGAAGGAGAGCTACATTTTTACAATCCGACAATCCTTCGCCCCCGGCTTGCTTTTCCTTGTTTAATTTCTTGTCCAAGGCCTTCTTAATAGCATGCTTCTACCGCGACGCGCGCCTGTCCATGGTGTCCGTCATTATGTGACGACCGCTTCTGCCCTCGCCACTGTCCGACAGACGCAGTATGGAAGAACGGCAGCCTACAGACGATTAATACAACCAGAAAAGCCATCAAACCTTTTAAATCAGACTTTACATCCTCTCCCTTTCTCACCTCGACTCACCCTCTCAAAGCAATCCTTTCTCCGATCTCTTCATACCTCTCAAGCTCGTTTCCAACAGCAACCTAAACCCGAACCCAAAGAAGAAGTCCGAGATCCTCCGCGGGACCAAAACCCCGAACAAAAAGCCAGTGGAGAGGCTGGTGAGAAAACAGAGAAGGACGAAAAGTCCGAAAAAGAAGGAAAAGAAGGGAAGGAGGAGAAATCAGATACTCCTCCACCGCCTCCTCCCCATGGTGATAAAACTCCATGGCAAGTCTTCACCGAGACTCTACGTACCGAGTTCAAGGCGTCTAAGGAATGGAATGAATCCACCAAACAACTCTCGGGTTCGGTACAACAATTCACTGAGTCCGATGCCGTGAGGAGAGCGCGAGAAGCCTCCGAAGCCGCCTCCAAAGGCACGTCACAAGCTTTGAAGAGTACAGCTAGTGCCATTGGACAAGGTGCGGCTTGGACTTGGGAAACACCTGTTGTTCAAGGCATTCGAAAGGGTGTCAACGCGACAGGTCGCGGAATTGAAAAGGCCACGCGACCCATCCGAGAGACCAAAGTGTACAAGGATGTCTCAGAAGCAGTCGACGACGGCAGCAGTTCGAGATATGGTGGATGGACTGAAAAGGCAGAACGAAGGAAAAGAGAGGAAGCGCGCCGACTGAAAGAAGCGCAAAATCCCAAACAGGAGCCGATGGTCGAGGATCCCAAGTAAGTGCCAAGTCGCTGTGACCTGTGAGTGTGTTCTGACAAGCGTATCTAGTGCCGGAACGAATATCACCGTCCATAAAGATTCCGCCTGGAAAGAGTCCTGGTCGAATTTCAAAGAAAATTCGAGACTCATGCAAGGACTGTTCAACATGAAAAACACCTACGAGGAATCCGAAAACCCCATCATCTCCACAGCACGCTCAATATCCGATCGAGTTGCAGGATTTTTTGCAGAGAATGAGACGGCGATGGTGATCAAGAAATTCCGAGAAATGGACCCTTCTTTCCAGCTGGAACCGTTCCTGCGTGATATGCGAGAATACATCCTCCCCGAAGTGTTGGACGCGTACGTTAAGGGCGACGTGGAAACACTCAAGCTGTGGCTTTCGGCAGCGCAGTTTCAGGTCTACTCTGCTCTGATGGAGCAGTACACAAAAGCTGGGCTGAAATCAGACGGGCGAATTTTGGACATCAGACACGTGGATATTCTGAATGCTCGACTATTGGAACCAGGTGACATTCCTGTTTTCATCATCACCTGCAGAACACAGGAAGTGCACGTGTACCGCAACAAAAAGACGAACGAATTGGCTGCCGGTATGGAAGATAAGGTGCAACTGGTTACATACGCCATCGGAGTAACCAGATTACCTGAAGAAGTCCACAATCCAGAAACTCGAGGCTGGAGGATGATTGAACTGCAGAAAGCCGCCCGAGATTATATCTGAGCGGGTGCAGAATCACCACCTTTTCGGCAAACTCTTACCACCTTTTTTCTTCTTTCAAAAATGTGTCGTCTTATGCTGGTTGGCCATCAAACCCACTCAGCTCGATCTACGACACACTTTATGTATTTTCAAGAGCCACAAAAAAGCCGGTTGCTTTGGACAGGAAGGAGCTTGATTTTTCAGCATTGCAAAATTCAATGTACTTATATCGACGCAAAACATGATGAGTCGGGGCTCTAGGGGAGAAGTTGGTCACAAAATGCCCGACCGGCGAGATTGCCCTACTACTCACTGACTGACATGCATAGCACGCTGGGGAAGGAGGGAGGCGAAGGCTGCTAACTTGACCAGCCCGTTTTGCTTAAGACCCAAGACTCAAGACTCAGAGGGACAGAGAGATTCACATATTAATGAACAAAGAAACAATTCTTCGCTCGAAAAAAGATTCTTCTTCCAGATGATCATGTCACCAAGAGAACTCGAACTCCTGTTCATGCGTGACTGCCCTTTTGATGTATGGTGACGCAGATGCAGGTTCCTTCCGTTGCGTACCTTGCGTAACCGACCACACCCGACGTCATTGCTTTCTCACTTTCTTCCTCTCCATCCAACGGCATCTTTACGATTGCAATCCACACCCTCATTAATCTATGCCCATTCACTCGTCCTTTGAAAGCAAAACTGGCCAGGCATCACTCAAAAAATTGAAAGCCTGAAACGACTCTCCAAACGGGTACAAGTATTTCTTTTCCAACGTCACTCTCTGCTTCCTATCTTTCCCTTTCTTTATTTCCTAACATCTAAACACAAGACTCGGATTCCTATCTCAAGTTCCAACTCACCAATATTTCTCCTAAAGCCCCGTCAACTTCATAAACCTCCAACCCACAAACATCAAAAGACACTTTGCAAAACCATGCCTCTCGTCATCCCCGGCATCACGAATTCCGGCTCCAGCGGCGACGACTGGACCACCAAGCTGATGGGCAAGACGCTCGGCAACGACCACAGCGAAACCTCGTTCGCGAAGAAGGATCTACCCCAAAACCATCGTGTCGTGGACAGCGACGGCGGTATGATGACCATGGATCATAATCCTGATCGGTAAGTGCAAAAGTTTTCAACATGATCAGCTCTTGGGGCATGCAGTGGTCGAGCATGAGGAATTACAATTTTTTGGGGATGATCCAAAGCTAACGGGTTTATGAAACAATAGATTGAATATTCATGTTGACAAGGACGGCACGGTTAAGAAGGTCACGCATGGATAGAGGCATAGAGGGGGATTAGACACAACCACAACTTTTTTGTAGAAGCAGCCCCAGCTTTCAAATGGCCAATATGATGTCTGAATGAGAAACTCTCTCCCAATTTGATTATGTGTGTATGTGTTTCTCCTCCCGGGACCCTGTATCAAGGCCCGTCCCTTCTGTCCATCCGATGACGCCCAACAACGCCTTTGATAGTACAGCGACGATGTGAAGGGGAAGTAGATTTTGTACCAGGGTTGCAACAAGTTATTGATATCCAAAGTACAGTGCGAAAGGAGAGAGAGACAGAGAAAGAATGAGGCCCTGTGCTGGGTGTCTTTCCCTTTCTACAGCCCGACACATGGTTTCTCCCTTCATTTGCAGGGCTGAACAAACCCCCGACAGATGCAATAAATAAGACACATTGAGGAAATTGCCTCCCACTCCAACACGTTCACGACCCCTTTATAGCCCTCAGCGCCCTTTGCATGCTCTTGAGCCGCTCCCTCTCCCTAACGACCACGCCTCTGACAAGACGCCTCATCTCCTCTCTTCCCCACTCCTCTCTCCACGTCGTCCAGCCCGCGAGTTCACCCACGACGATTTCCTGCGTGTATCTCAACTCACGACCGAGTCTCTCGACCTCGGTGCCGCGCTGGCGGATCTTCTTCTCCGTGTCCTTGACGATCTTGAGGCGTGACTCTTCCGTACCGGGAAAAGGTAAGTTGATGTTCTTCAGCACGCCCTTGCGCGGCGTCGAGTTATTGACCAGGTTCGATTTGTCCTTGTCCATCGCCCGCTGGGTCGATGTGATCTTGTCGATCAGCGCGCTGGGTTTCAGGAGCGCGGACTGCACCGCCACAATGGTGGATTGGAAGCTTTGCATCGTGCAGATGTAAGTTTGTAGGGGCGAGCTTGCGGGTTCTGTGTGCATCAGGCTGGCGAAGCGGAGGAATGTGTCGATGTGTGGTTTCGAGAGCGTGGTGGCTGGGAAGCCCATGGTCGCGAATGCCACGGCGCAGAGGCTGAGAGATTCGGCAAAGTCAGCCTGGGCTTGAACACAGGCGTGACCCCGGCGGATTACGGATTTTGCCGAGATGTTGATTTTCCTTACAATATCCCTTGAGTGCGAGACCAACCCGTCGACGGCGTTCATGTCGTTTCGAGAGATAAGGGGATCGTATTCGTCATTAATTCTCTCTTGTACAAGCTCTGCTTTCAACCTGGCTCGTTCAGCCATTTGTTCCTGCAGCATGTCTGGCACCAGGAAAAACTCCCAAAGCATTTCATGTGTGGCAAAGGTGGGATGTTTCATGAGGATCTTCAAGAACCGGTCAAGGTGGGTTTGAGCATCGTAGAGAACTGCACGCGATGGACGCGAATGGAGTTGAAATGGGTTTCGGAAATTTGATGCGACAATGGTGGGCATGTACGAGGCAGGAAAGTCCATTGAGAGCCATTTCGCTAGATTCTCAAAATCGACTAATGCCCGCCGACTGGTGGTTATGGTGTATGTTGTGCTGGAGACGGCAGGGTTCGGAGCACCTGACTTAAGAATGTATCTTGTGGAACCATCCTCAACGAAGAAAGATCGAACAATCGCCGTAATCCTTCCTGTAGCGTCAGCTGTATTCGAAGGTGAGAACAAAGTCAGGTCGTCAATGCGGTTTCGAACTTCGTCGTCCTTGGCCAACTCAACGGCCGTCAGACCACGATTTTCTCGAAGATGAGTGTCTACCCGTGGATCACCCAAGAATATTCGAACCATATCCACACGACCATATTTGCTGGCGAGCATCAGCGGAGTGAATTTCTTGTCATTCATGGCGTTCATATCAACCTCGCAGTACTGGAGTAATCGTTGCATGATGACTCCGTCGTTGACAATATGCAGTAAAGAGTTACCCTTGTTGTCGACGTGATCTTCGATGCGCAAGGGATCGTCGTCATGTTGAGCTTCTTTGGCAGCGATCAGAGCTTCAGATACCATGCTACTGTACTCTGGATGGTCGTACGTCCGGCAGATAGCAAATAACGGCGTATGCCCAATTTTATCTTTTTGACGCCATGGTAAAAGCCTCGCCAGCCTTTTGATCAGAGAAGGGATATTGAAAATGTAGTGCGCCACGCTGCGGCCTCGAGAGTCTGTAGCAGACAAATATTCCCGAAATTGAGCTTCGCTGGCGCTCTGCTCAGCATACTCAAGAATGATATCCACTAATTCAGTATTTGCTAATTGGACTGCCGCACTGAGCAATGTTGTTCTTTCTTGAGTAGAATCTTCCAAAACTTCTTCTGGCCGGTAGTGTTCGGAAAGGCTCAACAGGTAGCGAAGCGACTGTGGCTGCTGACTTTCAACGGACATCATCAGCACCGAATTACCCACGACATCTTGCGTCTGAGCAAGGCTCTGTACAGACGTGTCGCCTTCAATACCACTCAATGTGGTCTCAATGGTGGCCGCCTTAGAAGAATGTGAGTAGATCGAAGAAATTGACATGCTCCTAGCAGCCATTTGGACCTTCTTTTTCTGCTTGGGCAATGATTTCTTCTTGTCTGTTGCCTGGAAAGGGAAAACATGCGACAACCCGCCTTCGCCAGACGAATTTCGCGACAGCGTGGGTCTAGCGAATGATTCTGAAGATTTGGTTGATCCATTGGTCGTCATCCTGGAAAGTGGCATCTCTACCGGCTCCTCGACAAAGTCGTCTTCCAAGATGGCAGATTCTTCAAATATCGATCTGACTTCTTCAATTTTGCCATTTTTCACAGCCTTCCAGAGCAGTTGGTTCTGTTTGGATGCTTTTCGCAAGCCACTAGCATCTCGAGCCAAATATGTCAGGACAGCCTCGAGAGTGCTTAGTGAGTATCCAATTTCGCCACTCTCGACGTCGTCGATGTAGATGAAGCGTTGCATGTAAGACAGTCTTGCCTGAAGGTGTCTCACTTGTGCTCGGATCACCACAAGTAAGAGCATTGATACAAGGATATCGGCGTTGATCGTCATGACCGCAACGGCTTTCTTCTCCTCGTCTGAAATGCCCTGCGGCTCTGACACGGCTTTTTGGGTTTCGAGCAGTATATCCAGCATTTCTTGAGGACTGCCCGCGACACCCATTCTTCGAAATATCGCAACACCCCGGTTGACTCGATTTATGAGATCTCGCTTTCCATTTCGGCCGTCCTCTATAGCGATGCCAACTTGAGACACATCTAAGCAGTCCATCTGTCGTATTCGTCTATCGAGTTCTTGGTCTTGCGCTTTGTGAAAGGAACATAGTCGGGGAAACAGCAACGAATCATGAACAGACTCGGCAACATATCGTTCGATCAACTTCTCCACATCAGGGCCCGTAAGATCCGTCGTAGCACCGAGATATGAGAGTTGTTGCTTATCAACTCCTTGGAAAAGATCGATGGCAGCAGTCACGGCCGTCTCAAGAGCTCGCCTCATGAGATCCTCCTCGTCCTCGAAATACGCAGGAGAATTGAAAGGTAATCTGATCGACCCATTGGACTTGATTGAGCCATTCTCCGAGACTTGAGTCGTCCCATCCCATTCGCTTGGCGCCGGACTCCGTAGCGGTATTTGCTGTGATGGTGGCGGTGGTAGTGGCTTGCCCAACTCCTTTCCAAACTCGTTGAATAGTCTTTCTAGACCCGATTGCATTTGTCGCTGGATCATTGGAAAGTTCTCTAGTAATTGCCCAAACGTCTTGATATCCTTCTTCTTCGGCGTAGGAGGTTCGGAGGAGGAGGAAGATGTGACGGGGGTGGGTATGGATGCGGCGAACTTGGTCTCTCCAATAAGTGCTGGTTTGATCGGTAGTGCCTCGAACAATCCGGTCAAAGGCTTCGAGATATAGTATACCAGCCATTGCTGCTGTTCATTGCCAGGCGAATAATACAACAAATCGCTCAGCAACGTCGCCTGATTTAAATGCTTGAATCCCTTATTACTGTACACCGTGTTCTCCTTGAGAATGACCGTGCGCCCATTGACGGTTGAGTAGTTTTTCGCCTTGCCACGACTGTCGCGGACGTTTCCCTCCTTCGCGACCGTGCTGGGAATGATTCTGAGGATGTGGCTGCCGAGAAAGTCCTCATCTTCGACCTGGTCGGCGTACCTCTTGGAGATTTCACGGTCCTGACCGTAAAGGAGTGACTCGGTCGTTGGACAGAGGACGACATAGTTCTGGGAGGAGAGGGAGTGTCCAAGCACACTACTCTGGAAGAGCGCGCGCAGAAAAGGGTTCAGGACGGGCATTCAGGCACGATGGGCCTAGTCGTAGCAATGCAGGTCATCGAGCCGCGGTGCACATCGGGGTGAAAATGATTTGGTCAGCTGGAGCTGATGGATGTTGGCATAGAGGGGACTTGAGGCAGTGGAAGAATATTGAGAGTTGGGGATGTTGGTGCTGATGTTAGATGTGAGAAGTGAGGAAAAATGAATGCCTGCGCCTTGAAATGCCACATGCACTGTTTGTTCCTTTATCCGCCCCCTTCGCAGAGCCACGCCGAGACCATGCTGCTTCTTCCCCAGGTTCGCCAGCAGCCCATCAGTCCATCAGCCCACTCTATTCCGCCTGGGCACTGCTTTGGAGGGGTGAATACTCCGCCGGATCAACTTGACTGGGGCAGGGACTTGGAGTACAACCAGTACGGGTGCTAATTGACAAGGGTGGGCACCTGAGCTCCAAGCCTCGCAAGGCTGGATTAAAAAAAAAGTCCGGCGGGGCTACGATCAAAAATAATTGTTCCTCAACAAACCCAGATCTGCTCTGTGAGGCACTCATCATGGCACGAGGAGCCCGCCGTCGACAAACGCTAGGGCAGGGTTTAGATAAAGAGGTGCACACCTTGTCCATTGCCCGCAAAATTTCCTTTCACTAACTATCTCTAAATTCAGGTATACCAGGTCGTTCGCAAGATCATCGACGACCGTACCCAGTACGAAGACGACGCGAACCCTCGCCTATCCTTTGCCGTTGTCTATGACGAGATCCGCAGGTCCAACTCCAGCCTCAATAGGAGGCCCAAAAAACTCCTCGAAGACAGCATTGAGCGCGTCTTAGAAACTCTCCAACAAGACGAAGAATCCGACTCTGAAGATATCCTGGTGGTGGAGCAAGAGGAGCGCCTGAAGCACAAGTCAGTCTCAAGTAACTTGAACAGGAGCATTGTGAGCGCGTGGTCAAATCCAGCTGCGCCGTCAGGAGCAAGCACCCCGAAACCAGAGCCCACGTCCACAGCCATGGACTCCCCAGCGAAGCCCCAGCAAACTACGAATGGAGAGCCACCCAAGAAAAAGCGCAAAGCCGGCCCGGTAATTGACAGATCACCTCCTACGCATGTCTCCTGGGACTCTCTAGGCGGTATTGACCCCATAATACTACAATTGGAAGAGCTGGTTGTCCTCCCCATGACAAACCCGGAACTCTACGCCGAGCACAAAATTCAACCTCCGCGCGGCATCCTGATTCACGGCCCAGCAGGATGTGGAAAAACTATGCTTGCGCATGCCATAGCCGCGGAGACTGGCGTCAACTTCATCAATGTCTCCGCACCGAGCATCGTCTCAGGCATGTCCGGCGAGAGTGAGAAGGCGCTGCGAGAGCACTTCGAGGAGGCCATGAAATGCGCCCCATGCCTGATGTTCATCGACGAGATCGATGCCATCACACCCAAACGCGAATCTGCCCAGCGTGAGATGGAAAAACGCATAGTGGCACAGCTCCTGATTTGCATGGACGACCTGGCACCGGAGAAGACGGATGGGAAGCCTGTCATCGTGCTCGCCGCCACAAATCGGCCAGACAGCCTCGATCCAGCGCTCAGAAGAGGTGGTCGATTCGACAAGGAAATTAACATGAATGTCCCCACTGAGGCAGTTCGAGAAAAGATCCTGGAAACCCTTACGCGAGGCCTGAGCTTGGCCGACGATGTGGACTTACTGGCACTGGCGAAACGAACGCCTGGATTTGTAGGCGCTGATCTGAACGACCTCGTATCTACAGCCTCGGCCACAGCAGTGAGACGATACATTAGGATCTTGAAATCCAAATCCGAAAGCATGGAGATGGAGGTGGATATGGAAGTCGATAGCAACCCGAACACCACAGCCGTCAATGGCAATCCTGAGCCAACCACCCTCAGCACCAGCAGCCCCGCAGCAACTTCCTTCAGACGCCTAGTCAAATACGCCAAAAGCATGACCACTACGCCCTCGCAAGGCCTCCTCAAAATCACAACCGAAGACTTCCTCACCGCGCTCTCACAAACTCAACCCTCAGCGCTACGGGAGGGCTTCGCCACCATCCCCAGCACGACATTCTCGTCGATCGGATCGCTAAAGTCGCACATCACCGAGCTCACCGAGACCGTAATTCAACCCATCGTCAACCCGTCACTATACACATCCCTAGGCATCACACCCTCGAGCGGCACATTACTCTGGGGCCCACCGGGCTGCGGCAAGACACTCTTAGCGAAAGCCTGCGCCAACGCCTCGCGCGCGAACTTCATCAGCGTCAAGGGACCGGAGCTATTGAACAAGTATGTCGGCGAGTCGGAGCGGGCGGTACGACAGGTCTTCACCCGCGCGCGCAGTTCCGTGCCGGTGATTATATTCTTCGACGAGCTGGACGCGTTGGTCCCGACGAGGGAGGGTGGCGGCTCAGGGGGCGCCGAGGCCAGCGCACGCGTGGTGAATACCCTGTTGACGGAGCTCGATGGCGTGGGACACAGTCGGGAGGGGATCTACGTCATCGCGGCGACGAATCGACCGGACATTATCGACCCGGCCATGTTGAGGCCCGGCCGCCTCGATACGTTGCTCTACGTGGGTTTGCCGGACGCTGAGGGCCGTGTCGACATCCTGCGCACCTTGTGTCGCAAGGTCACAGGTATGGTGTTTGACGAGTCGGTCGCCGCCATCGCCAGACAGTGTGATGGTTTCAGTGGTGCAGATTTGGAATCGCTTGTGCGCAGAGCTGGATACAATGCGGTTCGCCGCCAGGTGGCATCTGGAGAAACAGTCACTCTCACCACCATCGACTTTGAACATGCAAGGACCGAGGTCAAGCGCAGTGTTCACGATACTGACATTAAGAGATATGAAGCTCTTCAAAAACGTTGGGGCAAATAGGGAGACATTCGTTGCTAGACCGGCGCTAACAAGACGGCTGCTAAAGTCAAGGTCACCCTGGACGCCGTAGTTCCATCGTAACCGCAGTACCACCCAGGTAGTTCCAATAATGGAGACCTCCCATGTTTTCGAGCGCTCCCTCGTGACGCCAGCAACGTTCGACGACTACTTCCCAAGAGAATACGTATATTCCAACAGACGTAACCCCCGGACTGAAGTGGGCTTTCGGAACAAACGAACGGTCTGCTAAATCCTTGCACATCCAAAGCCACGAATAGTATATTCCAACAACAAGTACAACACTCAGAAAATTGGCAATTGAAAGTTGTCGCTGCTCGGCCGTCGACTTTCAGTGGAGCTTCGACCTGCGGATTGCGACCGAGACCGCTTTTGCAGCTTTCTGGGCCTTTTTGGAGCTTCGGAGTTCTCAGACCAAGTGCCGAAGACCTTGACCTTTGGTGATTTTTCCAGTGTTCCAGCAGGTAGGACTTCGAATCCGTCGTTGACTTTTCGTGATCGAGTATTTGCAATCGAAATTCCATCTGAAGGTGATGAAGTCGGAGCTGTTCCTGATGTGGTCGAACTTGTGGAAGAATTTGGGGTGTGCTTGGACGACTTGGAGCATGTGTCACTTGCCGTAGGTGGACGTTTGGCCTCCATACGAGCTTGAGTTCTCTCTGTCCACGCTGAAGGTGGAGGCTTCGAGGTCGGTAAGGATTCGACGAGGGCACGAAGAGGAACTGGGCTAGGACCTTCCATTGTCTGTACTCGGCGTGAAAGTTGCCTTCCCATATTTAATGTAGAAGTTCGTGTCGGCCAAGACAGAGCCCGGGAGCTCGAGTCATCACTATCCTCACTATCCGACGCAAATGGAGCAAGAAGAGTCGTTGCGGCCAGATCAGTTTGCCGCCGTCCCCTAGGCCGTAGTTGTCCACTTTCTGCAGAATGGAGACGCCGGTGAGCCTCCATACCCTCAAGGGGATCGACTTCGGGCTGAACATCTCGGGTTTGTCCGCTTTTGTTCTTTTGTCTATTACTAATGACAAACCTGCGTGAGCTGGACGATGGTAGGTTGCTGATAGGGCGAAGCTGCAACTTCAAAGGAGAAGGACTCGATCTTTCTCGTGTTGTCGAAGGACCAGCATCTGCGTCTCCAAATCAGTGAGATTCCAAACGAAGCCACGAAGACGGAGGTTGTCAGACCTGATGAAATCTCGAGACTTTCGGAACGATGACATGGACTGTTGTAACTTATAACCAATCTCTTGCCGACTCGTTTCGAGGGAGGAGGTGAGCAGGTACTGACGGGACCATCATAATACCTGGGGGTATTTGCTCGAGAATTCCATACACCGTCAATTTCTGGATCTTCCAGCAAGGCCCGAATGCCAAAGGGTATATCATCGCTCAAAGTATGGACAAGAGCCACTTCTCCTCGTTCTGCCTGTTCTTCTACGGCTCTTTTCTCTCGTCTTTTATCTCTGACCCAATTCCTGAATCTCGTGAGGAAGGCCACGATGAGAATTAACACCTGGAAATGGTCAACCCAGGCACGCCATGGGCAAAGAGGAGTCACAAACAAGTGCGCCACCTAGGATCTAGCGAGCGAGTCAGTGAGGACACTTCGAACCCATCCTCTCAAGGTCAGACAACTCACAATGGCTAATCGGGCCCATATCGGCCACTCCAGGAAGAACACTGTGCCTTCGGGAAAATGGTCGATCATAGTGTCGGTGAATGGTAATGTACCGATGCTAGATGCGAGGAAAAATGAAGAGAAAGAACCCCATTTCTGAAAAGCAATGAAGGCCAGCACCAGTGGAATGATAGAGCAGTTTGAGAATTGATCAGTTGAACTGCTAAGGATGGGTTTGAGAGAAATCTGAGGAGCGCAGAAAGTGAATGGTAAAGAGTAAATTGCAGTGAAATTGGTACCAGTGGCAGCGGTGACGCTGGAAGGCGACAGCACCTGCTTCAGTTGGGTGCTGAACCGAGCAGTTTCCATTTGTGCCAATGCGACTGCCAGATCTCGATAACGAAAATAAAATGAAGGTTGTTCCAGAGTGAAGAGGTTCCGGAGTCATAGAGTATGTTGCACCTTTTGAAATTCACGTACCCCAGGACTTGAAGTTCAGTCTATGACAACACATCTTAGCAGGCCAACAATGTTATCGTCCTGCATAGATCCGGCCGCATGGAGCAGACACTCTCCAGATTTTATTGACGATATATGACCTAACTTTCAAATACCAAGCCGTTCTTATCATCGTCGCGCAGTCGATATCGTCACCTCATCATGACCACAAGTAGGGTGTCAACGGCACAAGAGAAGATGGCATGGCAACGGGATTTTAATGAGAACGATGTAAATCGCATTTCAGTCCTCTCCGAGAGAATAAACGCACCCACCCGGTTCGTGGGACGGTATCGACCAGGAAACAGACGAGAAGTGCAGTCAAATTGGAAATACGAGGTAGAGCGTTGGAGTGTGAGGCTCAGCAGCGATGGCGCTGTTGATCATGTAATCGCATCATCGCGCCACATCCGAAAAGCGCATCCCTTGGTATACGCATGTCGACGTCATTGATCGGAAGATGGCGAGGGGCCAGCGACTTGAAGATCTACTGTCCAGCCCTCGTACACGGTTTGCGTACCTAGGTATCTGGGTATTCGAAAGAGGCGAAGATGCGAAGGAACGGCACTTGGCGGATCATTCAACACGGTATTTGACTTTCGTGATTCAGGGTTGTGAGAAAATTTCTCTTACTCGTGTACCTGCATGAAAAGTCAGACCTAATACTGATTCAAGGAGTGGTACAAGTCTCTGCCAACCCTGTGTGGTTGTATGCAAGTTGGATGACTGGACTTGACAAAGCCCGTGAAGCACAGCCTATTCATTGGATTCCGAGTGCCTGGTGGGGGGCCTGTGCACAGTGATCCAGCGGTTAATGATCGGCGCCAAACAGCGCCCAACCGTTCAGTGGTTGTGGTTAAAGATTCCTACCTGGTTTAGGTACTCGTAGTCGCGGCAGTCTCGGTAGTATTCCGGGCCTCCAGCCGGTGGTGGATGGCCGCAATTGCGCCCTGAGCCATGCCATCCTTCTTCCTGGCCTTCCAGATTCCTTTAAACACTGCCCACTTCCGCCCGCATCTCGCAACCCGCACCTCGTACCCATCTGCATTGACTCGTGACAATTTATTTCCCTCTTGCACACCACCATTACAAGCATTGCTCTCACAATATTTCTTTGTGAAGCATAGTCATCCCACCTCTCTCTCTTAGCTTTTCTTTCCTCGATCCATGCGCACCGAATAAACACACACCGACGTTACTCTGCGACATTGTACAGTATCCTCCGTTAATCGCCCGCCATGCCTCCCTTCCGTATGCCCTTTAGCTCGAGGCGACCTACAGTGCCTGCCGAGACAACAGACGAAAATGCTCGCCCAAACTCAATCGACGGCCATGTCACAAGTCCTTATGGCAGAGAGAAGCCCTCGTTAGCACTTGGAATCAAAGAGAAGAAAGTCGAGCCCAATGAGTTCAAGTTGAGTTGTACGCAATAACCTCATCGCCCCCACCAAGAAAAGATCCCGAGGCTAACATCGCTGTCACCACTGCAGCCGTCAATGACAGTGGTGAATATCTTCCTGTACGAGCGAGCATTACCCACCGCAAATACGCACCTGACAATGAAGTAGCCATCGCCCACTGAGAGACCTTCTTTCTGGTCTACCAAATCACCTTCATCCGCCAGCGGAACCCACCGGGTGTGCTTCAACGACAACGAGGCATTCACAATTTCTCGCGAATCGTTCGAGTCCTACAGAAGATCGTTTGTATGTACTTTTTAACAAAGTGACAAGCTAAATGCCTGACACTTTTCGCAGGATATTTCAGGGCGGTCTCCCATCCTTCAAGGCGATAGTTTCACATCGCGCTCCTCTCTTGATTCTCGACCTGCGACCCGCTTCCCAACTCGCTCCTCCCTGAGCAGCAATACCTTCGAAAGACCCGCGGCTTTAGAGGACCCTGCCTTCGTAGACGTGAAACTCACCGAAGAAGTGAACAAAGGAGAGCACAAAAAGAAGAGCTTCCTATCCCGTTTCGGTGATGCCAACGGGGAGACTACCTCAGCCAACACCACCCCCGCAGTGAAGGAAGAAAGCAAACACCATTTCCATTTTCTTCCTGGCCGGAGACGAGGCCAGAGTGGCACTGGTAACGAACTCGGCGACATTCCGCGGCCAGAGAGTCGGGGTACCGCGGAAGTGACGGTACGATAGATCTCACAGACTGTCACTACAGTGATGGTCTAGGCGTTATTTCAATTCAACGACATGCATTACGAAGAAATTGGCTTTCATGAAATGGTAAATAAGGCGGATTGGAGTATGATCGGACCACAGCATTACAGGCAAGAATTCTCTAAAGAAAGAAAGGAACTCCGTAATGTGGAATCAAAACACCAGGGTGTGTGGTGTCCGCTGGGAATTTGTCCAGCTGACCAAGAAGGATGGGTCTTTGGTACTACATATTAATTGAACAGCAGGGAGATTCTAATCCTAATACTCCAGAAGAGCTTTTCTACCTTGCATCAAAATTTGCGTGTCGTTTCAATTTATCTCATTACGATTTCTAGCTGGCTGAGCTGCTGGCTGTCCTCGCCTCCTCAGCGTCAACCTCCTCTTCCATCTTATTGTACGCCACTCTCATGAGCTCAACAATTTTCTTCAATTCATCTTCTGTCGTGTTGTAAGGTGGGCTCAGAATTGTGTGGTCGCCTTTCTTGCCATCTACGGTGGCCGCCCCTGGATACACAGCGACACCCGTTTCAAAGCATAGGGTCTGATACCGAATTCCAATGCTCATTGCAGGTGGAAAAGATTCTCGAGTGGCTTTGTCTTTGACGAATTCCATGCCCCAAAAGAAGCCGCGCCCGCGTATTTCGCCGACGTATTTCGCCGACGCGAACGTCTCAAGCAGCAAAGGGTATAACAACGACGTACCCAATTTCGCAACATTGTCGATGAATCCCTCCCTTCGCAAGATCTTCTGCACTGCAAGTGTGGCCGCGCATCCGACGGGGTGCGCTTGATATGTATGACCGTGGTTGAAACTACTTGTGCCCTTTTTCAGAACATCGATGATTTTCTTGTTCACCAGCACGCCCGCGACGGGCGAGTAGCCCCCGCCCAGCCCTTTACCCATGGTCATGATATCTGGCACAATGCCTTCTTGCTCAAACGCGAACAGCGTGCCGGTGCGACCCATACCACACATGACTTCGTCCAAAATCAGCAGGATACCGTACTTGTCGCATACAGCACGTACGCCTTTGAAGTATCCCTCTGGTGCAGGCGTGCACCCACTGGTCGCTCCAACAAGTGGTTCCGCGATGAAGCCAATGACAGTTTCAGGTCCCAGGGCCTGGAAATGCGCATCCAACTCCTGTACCAACCTCTCTGCAAACTCCGCCTCAGTCTCACCGTCCCGCCAGTTCGAGTACTGATACTGGTACGCAGGCGTCACCCAACTGACATTCTCGGACTGGAAATTCGCGTAGGGAATCTTCCGTGGCAGATTGCTGCTCACGTTCATGGCTCCTACTGTAGTCCCGTGATAACTCTGCTTGCGACTGACATATCTCGTACGGTTTGGCTCGCCTTTCTCGAAGAAGAACTGCCGCGAAAGCTTCAGCGCCGCGTCCATGGCTTCGCTGCCGCTGTTAACAAAATACACACGCTCCAACCCAAACCTGCCCGCGCCGTGAGGTCCATCGATGACATGATGCGCGAGCTCCTCGGCCGCGTTGGTCGTGAAGTTTAGCGAGCTGAGGTAACTCACTCCGGAGTTCATCTGGGCCGTCACAGTGGCAAGGACCTCGTCGTTGCCGTGTCCAATGCACGCGACGGCCGCGCCGCCGCAGGCGTCCATTATCACTCGCCCATCTGATAGCGTCAGGTATAGTCCTTTGGCGGAGGTGACGGTGTACGGCCGTTGATGCAGCGAGCGATGGAATAACGCTGGATCTGGCGAGGCCGCGACCGTGCCGGACCAAGACACTTGAAGCCCATTGGGATCTGATTGATCGGCAGCTTGGATGGCCATGACTACACGCACTCAGGTGAAATGGTACTCGATTTTGTCAGAGCACCGCAGTTGAATCCACACCTGGGTAGCCTCCTTTCCTGAGATAAATTTCGAGGATTCTTACCTTGAGTCACCCAATGGCTGCCACAGGGCGCGTCGGACGAAAGAAATGGATACATAAGAAACTCTCATGATAACCCAAAACTGGTTGCTGCTGTTGGTTGCCTACATTTTTGCACGCGGAAGTCCGTCCTATCAAGATGATGAACGTGTGTACCAGGAACAGCAGTAACAAGTAACACTTCGATCTAACAGCATTTCTCGAATTGGTCGACTCATGAAATAACAAGCAGCAATGTATTTGCACTATTCTCTGACAGTCAGTTCTAACGTCCCGGAGCTGGCTTCGCTCCATGCACATGTTTAGGCGCTCTAACTAAATATGCATTGCAACCTCGTCCCATTCCGGTCCCCGAATGTACTCGCTAGAATACCAATCCTCGCATCGATATACATATGTGTCATATATGAGCTTCTTCCGGGCCCCCCTCACCTCCCATACGGAACCCTCGTGAACCACTAATCATGCAATCTGGTATTGTCCAAAAAGGGGTACTCGGACGGAAGAGGGCTCAATGTCTACATATATGCTACCCATCTCCGCTCCCATGATCGACAACGGCCTTTCTCAACTTGATACATACATCCCCATCGATTCCTTGCTAAAATGGCTGACTCTCTTACCATTTCCCTCCCATCCTCTGTCCAGCGCATCACCGCGGAAGAAGATGTAGTCAAGTTCACCGAGGTGTTGGCATTGGCGTTTACCAACAGCGAGGTGACGCGCTGGTTCTTCCTGGGCAACGAATCACGCCCGAACCACCCGAAAATGGAGCGTTGGGATCTGCTCATGGGGTACTGGTTGCCGGGCATCAAAGCAAGGTTCGAGACCGGTGGCTTTTTGGCGCAATCGCACGACTATGCGGGCGTGGCGGTATGGTAAGTGGATAAGAAAACCCTTTAGCGTCGAAGAAGGAAAAGTCTGTATGCTTTCCATGTCTGTGGGTTGCCAAAACTGAGTACTTGGATGGAATTTTGAGGGTAGGCTTCCTCCGGGGATCCAAAAGCCTGCAGCAAACGCTGGTATGAACACCGAACCTCCCGCAGGATTAATCGAGATGCGCACGAAAATGGAGGTCATCAAGCAAGAACACCTCCGCGGCAGGCCACACTGGTACCTCAATCTGATCGGGCGATCACCTACCAGAGATGATAAAGGTAAGGGTTGTTGTTCTATTGTTCCGTTCAATAGCCACCTGTGCTTCAATCGATATCACAATCCTACTCGTCATTTTCATTCTTGGGATAAGACCTATGCCCAGACTCACGATTTTCGTGTTTGACGATTCTAGGTGCGATTCGAAACCTGATTGAACCGTTCCTCAAGCAAGCGAAGGCAGAGGGGGTGCCCGCCTGGGTGGAGGCGTCAGGCACGCACTCACGAGACGTTTACGCAGATTTGGGATTCCGCCTGGTTGGTCACATCACGATAGGGAAAGGTGTTGTCAATAAAGAGGGATACATCCAAGAGAATGGAGAAGGCATCGTTATGTGGGGCTTGATTGCGGAGCCGTGATATTTGGAAGTATCAGGTGTCTTGTAACAGGTGGTCATCGGTAACTAAGTTCTACGCTTTATTCACCTGGCATCAAAGCATTTTTCTATTTGGCTTGTGAATGTTGTACCACTTCAGCGTCCCCAGCCTCAGCATCCTGCCTTTCCTTCTCAAGTTTACTGAACTTTCGCACTACCTGTAAGGTAGCATAATAGCTGAACGGCAAGGCGAAAAACCACAGGGCGAAGTTGATGCTAGCAGTCGCGATGAGGATGGTTGGCACAGCTTGCACTCCGAACCCGACGGCAACAGCGGCCGTCTCGATACCGCGCAGTAAAGAACTGTAACGGATCTGATCTCCTGGTGAGTCTGAAAGATTTCCTATGCACCAGTAGATATAATTCTCGACCATGCCCAAACTCATGCGCTCGAACATGTACAGCCCAAATCCTCGACCGAAGCTGCTTTGATCGCCCCAGTCCAGCGTGGGGTCTGTGTGGTGATATTCATTTTGGATGATTACGGCCCAAATCCAGGTTGCACTGTTGAGAGCTGCAATGAAGGCGTATGCGAAAATGGCGCGTCGCTTACGGTCTTTCACCCAGGGCAAGTCAACCAGCAACCCAGTCAGCCAGGTTGCCAGCGTGCCAACCACAGCAGACATGAAGCTTCCCAGTGCGCGTGATCGCACCGTGAAATATCGCGCAAGATATGTCCCAGGATATGCTTGGATCCAGCCGAAATACCAGAATAATGGACTCAGCAGGAGAATGGGTTTGCTTCGAATAAGTCGCCACATTTGTTCAAGCTCTGTCCGCCAATGAATGCCCCGTGGTGCCTCAATGCGTGTGCCATCATCTCGCTTGACCTTCTCAGGGTTCGAGAGCAAGAGACCAGCAAAGAACCCTAGGCATTGAATGGCAATGAATGCTTGATAGGTCTTGTAGCCAACCTGACCGCGGTGGTTGACGCTATGATTGATGGCCAGGGAGATCGCACCGCCGATGATGTTGCCGAAGTTTCGGAATGTGAACCATGTCGCAATGTATCGCCCTCGTTTATGGTGCTCAGGATATCCTGTTGCAATGGCACCTTCCACGCTCCAGAAGAATCCGGCGCTGATACCACAAGACACCGATCCGACATAGACGAGAGGCGTGGCACCTGTGCGGTTGTTCACGTACAAGCCAGCTGCGTAGAGCGGATACCCCAAGGAACCGATTGCGAGAGTCCACTTGAAGCCAATGATGTTGGTCAACCAAGGTCCTGCGAAACATGTTACGGTCATCAAGGCGTAAAGAAGGGCATTCGCTGTGTTAACCAGGTTTGGACTTTGAGATCCTCCCACCCCAAGGCCGTTCATAGCACTCCAGATACCCGGGGCGCAGAAAGCACATGTTCCTACCACCAGAATTTGAAATAGTGTTGTACGGTAAAGGGGAAATCGTCCGAGAAGGCGACCAGACACCTCCGTCTCAATGGGAATGGGAGGAGGAAGATCCTGGAGCTCTTCATCCTTGGCCATAGGCGCCTTTGTAGTGACAGGTACATCCGCCATTTTCTTTCTGGGGCACAGGAAACCCGTCCGGTCTCAAATCAATCAGAAAGAGTCAGTGATGAACGCCTGCGTCGCCTGAGAGAACTGGATTCTATGTGCAAGATGTAGGAGTCGCAAGCAACGTCCTCCACGGCACTATCTATACAGACATCTCGCTACCCAGCCGTTCTCGGCGGTTCATTCCAACTGTTCAAAGCACGCAAAGATATTGAGACTTGACGCCATAGGCCACCCCCAAGACTCCAAGCGCTCCTAGATAATCCTCAACCCTGCGAACTATCGGAACCGGGAGATGGATCGACTTACAGACATGGAGCCTCGCGCACTAGAGCTGGCGCAACGGGGATTTCCGGGCAAGGACATTGGGTATAGATAGTAGAATACATGGTAATACGCAAGTCGAGACTTGGAGCCAGTCGTCCAAGATCCTGAGTTGAAAGCCTAAACATACAAGGATATTGGCGTCGAACACCGCATATGGGAGTCCTGGAATATCACGACAACGACTGATCTTCTAACAACATCAGCAGCAAATCAAATGACCGGGCGTTGGGTGAGCCATCACCCCTTTCGTACGGAGGACGACCCCCTATGAAGCGTCGCCTCGGGATAAGAAATTTGACGCGTATTTATCTCCACCAGCGACCCCCGACAGTGCAGGAAATATCGTCTTCGTTCAAAGTAAACGGCCCTCCCCTCTATCCAGACTCCAAAATCTCCTTCACACAGCTGCCTGTCTAAACTATAGATTGTGAAAATGGCAACCTCGGTCCAGCTTCCTGTGTCGAATACTCTCAGCCTCAACGACTCGTCGTCCAGATTGGTTGCATTTGAAGCATTCGATTTACCCGAGGGCAATCAACGTGTCTTGGGTCTCCCTCATCCTCCGGATTCTGTGACCCCTCTCGCTTTGAAGCCATCAACCCACGATGATGCTACAATCAATCTCGATGACGCGATCAATGCCGTCAAATCGCTACAAGCACAGGGCGGCATCTTGACAAAGAAACTCGCTCGCCACGGTACTCTACTTTTCCGAGGCCTTCCTATTTACAATGCCCAGGACTTCAGTAAGTTTGCACACGCCTTTGGATACACCCCACACGAGATAATTGGTATTGTCGTCAACCGTCCTGTTCTCGCGCCCAACGTCGCCCCAGCAAACGAGTCACCCAAGGAAGTTTTGATATACAACCACAACGAATCCCCTCAGGTGCCTCATGCTCCGGAATATATCTTTTTCTATGGGCATCAGGTACCAGAGAAGGGAGGCGAGACACCAATCTCCTCATCTCTCGAACTCTTCTATCGTGCAAAGCAGGAAATACCCGAGTTCATCGACGAGCTCGCCGAGAAGGGTATCCTGAGCAAAGTGGTCTATAAGCCAGAGAAGCAATATTCAGGCGGCTCGACGCTGAAACAGGCCTTCGGCAAGGACATTGTCGACGGCGACGATGAGGCAACGCAGAAAGCTAAGATCGAGGCCCAGATCGCGCGGTACGGCCGAGGTAAACACACGACCTGGGAATGGAACTCCAAGGACGGTAGCATCGTATTGACGCACAAACTCCCCGCGATCCGCACTCAGCCTGAGACCAAACTACCCACGCTCTTCACAGGTCTCGCGGCTTACTACAAAGCGAATCGCGCGAACGGAAACCAAGGGCGCAAGAATTCAGCCCAGCAGTGTTTCGGCGACGGGTCGGAAATTCCAGAGAAATACCTTGCCCGTCTCGCGGAGATTACGGATGAGATCCGAGTACTGCACAAGTGGCAGCGTGGAGATGTTTTGGTATATGATAACATTATTTCTCAGCATGGCCGTCAGCCGTGGGAAGGCGAGCAGAAGGATCGTGTTGTCATGGCGAGTCTGTTTGACGGCGAGAGCGTTCCCGGCGCTTATAACGATGAAGACTGGGCTCAGGTCGTACAAGCATTGGAAGGATGATAGGGGTGAGGTGCAGAATTTTGACATTTTTACTGGCACAGAACTCATTTTCATGTTCTGTCTCTCTATTTCCCAAAGGACTCTGATGACTTAGTCAGACCCTCAGGACACCTCCTGCACGCACGAATCGTGAAAGTAACTACGAAGGGTCCTTCAGTTCAATCACGCAGCGGTGATCTCGCTCTCAGCCTGTGCTGTGCCACCTTTTGCCTTGCGTCCAGCTTGCAGTTCCTTTTCGTGTTCGTGCGCTACCTGCTCCTCGGTCACCAGCCCAGCTAACTTGTTCTTCTCCTCTTCAGAGCGCGGGGCTATGACATCCTCTTCATGGAAGTAGTTGCTATCCTTGACGTCGTAAATCAGGGTATACGCAACACCAATGGCCCCTAGAACGTAGAGACTGTTGGAATAGAAATTCAGTTTTGTTTTGCTCCAAGACTTGCATGATCAACCAGATTGAGTCAGGGGTAGGTAACTTACACGAACTGCAGGATCGTTTGCCCAAGGAAAGTGACTCTCTCGCCTGCCATAATGAACGAAATCATCATTCCGAACGAGCTGTATGCCTTGAACATGCCAGCCACTCGTGCGAGAGTAGAAGGGTCGTTGGTCGTCGACGCCAGCGTGTACTCCACGACCATCTGATAGCCAGAGTAGACGCAACCAAACAACATATAGCAGACGAACATTCCAGGCCATGCCGAGTCAGTCCAATCCTCACCGGCGGCCTTGGACAAGGCATCCACGTCGTGGACCTGGATCCAAGCGATCATCCCTGCACAACCTCCGATGGCGATGGTCACCATGATCGCCATTCCCACGAGGCCGCGCTTTTGTCGACCCATGCGTTGATTGTCGAGGACCAGGATCAACAGTCCTGGAACGAAGAGTTGGATGGCTTGGTAGGAAAAGTTGTTCAGAGAGCGCGTTCGCAAGTTGAAGTATCGTGCTGGAGAGAGTTAGCATGTCAGTAGCGCTTTTGGTACCCAGGTTTCCCATGTGATCAATACATACAATTTACACTGCTCACTAGAGCTAGAGCCATTTCGCATACTATCTGGGCGGGCGCCAGGATGATATATCGGCGATGCAAGAACAACGAGAGAGTGGCTTTTAATTCGGGCCAGAACTTTGGCGGCTTGAAGACGGCGATATGCGTCCCGTCATCTCGGACGACATTTCGGGGATTGACAATGAATAAGAGGGCGACGAAGAACGCACAGCTGTGAAGGACAATGAATGTTGCGTATATCGCGTTTGAGACTCCTATAGCGCTGGTCTTGTCGATATTGAGACTGAGCGAAATAGAGGCGCCGACCATGGCACCAACAGATTTGACCATCCATTGGATGGAAATGTACTTTGGCCCATGTCAGGGGGTCTGGAACAACTGTAGAGGGAGAGGGGCAGAGAATCAAAACCTACCTTGGCCTTGTCCTTTTCCTCCGCGTAGGTGAATTGAATATACGCGGCAGCGGTCCAGAGAAACGCCCCCGAGATCCCTAGAAGCGCACCGGCGAGGAGAGGGAACCATGAATTTCCAGTTCGATCGTAATACCACAGTCCACCGACGTACAATGGATAACCCAGCACGCCGACCATTAAGCTAATCTTGGGTCGCAGCATGTTGAGGATTGTTCCCCCAAACAAGGACACAAATGTGAATAGGCCATAAAGAATAGCATTTGTTTTATTGGCGACATCCGCGGAACTGGGCTTTCCACCTCCGGCACCTAACCCAGTGATGGCTGTGTAGATACCAGGAAGGAAGAAGAGCATACTGAGAGTCATTAGCGACAGGACGTCGAAGAGATGGGTAGCTCCTACCCTGCAACGGCCAGGTTCTGGTTGAACGGCCTGCTCCGTCGGAACTTTTCATTGAGCTTCATGATGAGTAAGGGGAAGGCTTCACCACCCTACGAGTTCGCTGCTGTGCGGTGTTGAAGACGTACAGCTTCGGGGAAGACAAACAACAGCTGATGAGTGCCGGTGACGGTTTTTATCTATGGATCTTCCATCTTGCAACCCGCTGCCCAGTCCATGCATCAATATCTAGAGTCATCGAGATAAGCGCCTTTCGAGTCGAAAGGATTCATTTCATCTCCATAAGCTGTATGTGAGTTGCACGTTCCAACCATCTTGGGAATGGACTTGACGACGCCCAGGCTTCCGAGTGCCAGTTCATCAGTGGCACAAGGCAGCTTAGGATGAGACCCTGTCGCTTTCCAGCCAACTAAAGTGGGCCAAAGGAAACGCTGAGAGTCTTCTTCCCTTAGGAAGTCCAGGAAGTCCAGGTATGTGCCAAGGGGGAGCGTGAGGGTGGATAAGAGCAATATGGATAGTGGTTTTTGTCTATCTATTTGGTTTATCTACTCCCAATCCCTAGTAATCCGTAGATAACGCGTTTATCCGGGCGCGGTGAAGTGCGTCTAGGTATTGGCATTGGTGCCAAGTGACCCAAACGGTTATAGTTCTTTTTTGTGATTACATCGGCCAATACTTACCCTTGGAGGTTCAGGCGCGCACGCGCGGTTTCATGTATTGAGCCTCAAGTTGACTTCAATTCTATCTTGATCAAATGCAACTGTGTCGTCCCAACAGTCTCCAAATAGATACACAGGCGTTGGCGTAAGAGGCTACGGGGTAAGTGTCGCTACGGACGCGTCAAGCTTTCACCCGCCCTGGTTCAACCTTCCCAAATAGCTTCCACCATCGCCATCGCTGCACCGCTGTTATTATGAGGCTCCCTGGAGTGTACCGTTACACCGATGAATTCGAATCTAGGATCTGCCTTCGCGAAGAGCACCGGCCACTCCGACGCCTCACGATCATGTGAATTGAATAGCAACTTCATGCGTAGATTTGATGCCCTGTAAAAGGTCGTCAGCTTCTTGAGTCTTATATTTGTACCAAGTCCCTGTTGATGAACATAGCTAGGGCTCACCTTGTTAGCCTCTCCTGCCACGCCGGAGAAGTCAACGGATCCGGCGTATGAATGTCAAAGATGAGAATCTTGGCTCCCTTCTTCAACCCGGGAATGAGATTCCGCAGAATTCTAATGCAGTATTTATCTGGCCAGTCGTGGAATATAGCACGGAAAAAGAAGACGTCGGCACCTATACCTTGAGGCTGGGGAGTGAAGAAATCATGCGTGGTGAACTTGACTCGATCTGCCAACTCTGCAGGTAGCTGATTCTGTCCAGCAGCGACCGTGTCGGCAAGATCCTGCACCACGAAAGTAATATCCGGGAAATACTTGGCCAGAGCTCTGCAAGCCAGGCCCTTGCCGCCGCCAACGTCGACCATCGTCACCGAGCCTAAACTCGCCCAATCGTATGCGTCAAGCATGACAGAATCTTGCATCATCGAGCCAAGTGCTTCCATAGCAAAGGCTACTGTTTCTGCTCTTTCTGGATGCCGATTTGCAAGCTCTTCGAACCAGGGGAGACGGGCGTTGTTGGCGAGAGACCATGCCTTGTGGTAAGTTTAGAAGACTACTTCAAGGAATGATAAGCTCTAGGAGGAAAAGATGGAGACTTACCGACTCGGTGGGCTCCTGTGAACCAGGGTGTTTTTCAAGAGCGTCTAGTTCCTGCAGACTGGTGTCAGCTCTCCAATGAATCTTAACCTCCATACTTCGACGAAGAAGCCAGATGTATTGCAGTCGTTACCTTTGCGAGTGCCGGAAAAAGCTCTTTCTCACCCATCCCCATCAGCGACCGAATCAGCTTGTTCTCTTTTAACACCCGAGAAGCCGCTGTATGGGTGATATACCCAGGCTTGGGTTCACAAAAGATAAAATTGGTCATCGCGTACCGGACGATGAGTTTAAAATCCCGAAGCGCGAGTCCACACTTTTCAGCCACTTGTTCGAATGGGACTCCTTCATTGACGGCGTCGAGGGGAATATGTTCAACGATCTTGAAGTGGTGCACTGCCGCGGTGGTCATGACATCTCCGGCCGGGCCGTTCATTGTACCGGACCACATTGTTGCAGGGCCTGAAGCGAGGTGATGCAAACGGTGCGTATTGGACAGCAGAGAAGCATAAGAGGCATTGGCTTCTTTGGTGCCAAAGGATATACGAGCTGGTCCATCCACTGCGAAAGAGGGTTCAGGAAGGTCATTGCTCAGAATATGGGCATCGAGGGCTTCGGCGTCACGTAGAATTTGTTGTGCGATTTGAGTGAACGCCATTATCGATGTGTGGTCCTGGGTGATTTTTCGAGCGCCGATAGTAGATAAGTGAAAGAAGATGGGTGGGTATGTGTAATAGAAGACGTATTCGTTAAATGGATTGCCATTTGACTTTCACATGGTTGGCCTGATTCACGTTCACCTGAACTCAATGACAACTAAGGTCGGCATATCACGAGAAAATGTCCCCCTCATCTTAAAGAAACATGTAAATCCGTGTTGTCTGTACAGTAAGCTTCAAAGCTGTCAGTCTCATCACTCCTTGAGCACTTCCTGCCTCTGTTCGTATGCCTTCCCAGATTCAGGTGCATCTCTCCCAGTAGAAGTTGCAGTAGTGTCTGATAATGTCGTCTCCGACATTCTTTGTCTTCTCCCAGCTCGCTTGTACGCTTTCACCTGTTTATCTGCTTTGCGAACGATGCTCCATTGCAAAAGCCGAAGAACTCCTCCATTCGCTGTGTCCGCATCTCCGCCGGCATCAGTATCTTCAGCATCAACGATACTCAGTACTGACTCCCTCCTGCCCTCGCCACGCTGCTTTCCACTCACGAAAAGTGCGTCGATAGCTTCAAGGGGCTGACCACCTGTTTCTGGATAAAACATCCAGACGATAATAGCGTTTGCGAGATTGAGAACTGCCCAGACGATGTAGAACTTCCAACCTAGATTCTTGACTCCGTCAGGTGTGACCTCGACAACAAGGAAATTGCCTAGGAAGTCCGCCCCGGCAGCCAATGCAGCTCCTTTGGCACGGATTTTGAGAGGTAAGATCTCTGGCGGGTAGACCCACACAGTCGCCATCCAACCCCAGGTGAAACATGCTTCGAAGGCGAACACGAAAAACACGGCTGCCACGCCAGCAGAGGTGTTGTTACCATTATCGGCTTCGATGCGGTTGACTGCAATCGCTTCGGCCACAAGAACTAGGCACATTCCAATAGCCATAGTAATGAAAAGAAGACGTCTACCGACTCGATCGATAGTGTACCAGGTCAGGAAGGAAGCGATAATGTACCAGAGCTGTAGGAAGCAGCCCATCAAGATAGACATTTCTTGCGACATGTTGAGAGAAGTCGTGAAGAGAGTCGGAGCGTAGTAGGTAACCTAAAGGCTGCTGTCAGCTGAGGACACAGTATGATCAAGATTGGTCATACTCACAATGTTGATGCCAGACATTTGTTGCATGAATTGGATACCTAGAGCGAGATAAAATCTCTTGTTTGCCATGATACCATTGCTGCGGAACAAATCTGCCCACGAGCCCTCTTCCTCCTCTTCAATAGCAATGGCCTCCATTATTTGGTCCTTTTCCACTTGCACAGCATGGTCAGTCTCGTCACGTCCTCGCAGCCGGGCAAGCACTGAAAGTCCTTCAGCAGGATCGCGGTGCCGCATGAGCCACCTAGGAGTGTCTGGAAGCCATGGAGCCACCAGAAGGATGTACACTGCGAAAACTAGTTGGAAAGCTAGGGGAAACCTCCATTGGACGCTGCTGTGAGTAAAGTAAAAGCCATAGTTCACCCAATACGCAATCATCAGACCTCCCAGCATGGTCGTCAGTTGGCAACATACCTGCCAGCCACGCTGAGCAGCGGCGCTGATTTCTGCCTGATAGACGGGGGTAACCGAAGTGATGTACCCGATTCCCATTCCTGTACAGATTCGAGAAACCATGAATTGAACTCGTTCGTAGCTACTCGCCATCAGAATCGTTCCGATGACGAGCACCATCGTGCCCAAAAGAAGAGTCCTTTTCCGCCCAAGTTGCTCCCCCGTGAAAGCGGCACCAATGGCTCCGAAGACGGCACCAACATCGTAAAGGGCAGTCATTGTTCCGATCATGAGAGAGCTTGGATGACCCATTTGAGCTAACCAGTATTTCGATATCACCACTCCTGACATGACTCCTTGGTCGTAGCCAAACAACAGAAATCCGGAGGAGCATACTGAAGTGATCGCCGCCACCAGCCACCCTCCAACGAGTTGTTTACTCCCATTGCGTTCGCGCATTTTGAACGGTTTTCTGGAGTGAGATCAGAACGAGAAAGCACTAGGCAAGTAATTTAAGCAACAAGCCATGAAGCTTGACCGGAGGCTTGTGTGTCGGGATATTTGATAAATGCTTACATCGTGGGAAAGATCGACGCGACTGTTGACGCGTTAGAGATCGGATGGTGTCGTCGGCAATGACGTTCTCATGATCAAGGCAATCGCTGGGTGGTGAAGGGGAGGACATGTCCCGAGGTTGTAGCTTCCCCTTCTCCTCCTTTCATTGCTGAATGACAACGTACCATCTGGGTGGACACGGAGCAACATCCGTGTTTTGCGACTCAGTGGTACACTTGAGAGGGACTGCTGGCTCAACTGTGTCCCTCTGTGCCGTGATCATCATAGCCGATGACAGTCAAGCTAAGGCATGGAAAGTCACAGTGGCACGCTAATTCAGGCGACGGGAGACGATCGACATGACTGCGTGTGCAGCTGTCTTTAAAATTTCAGACTTGGACATTCTTTAACCAAGGAAATCACTCCGCCGGAAAAACGGCAAGGGCGGACGTGACATTCCTCATCAGTTTGGCTCTGCCCACGATAGGCAAACTAATTTCTTCGATATCGACCTAGGAAGCCACCATTGTCATTCACTGCCAATAGTGAAGCAGCTCATCACTACGTACGCAACAAAGGTAACATCCAAATCAGTCAAAATTCGAATAATAAGTATTTTAGTTACGCAATCACTTTCGCAATCGACCATAGGATGTGGAAAACAGGGCTTCCCGTTCGCTCAGCCGTACTTAAGCCACATGCCGGTCAGTTAGTACTAAGGTGGGTGACCACTTGGGAATCCTGGCTGTTGATTGTTTTTGCTTTTTTTTTTTTTATCTCTCGGTTTCTTTTTTTGCTTGAATTGAACAGATATTCAAGGCTTTAATGTCAAAGACACTAAAATTACATGTGAGGAAATAAATAGGTGATATGCGGTCTGTTTGATGGCCTGGTACGCCCGTTTAGGCATTGGCCATCGTACCTGCAGCCACCTAACCACCAACCAACCACCAACCCTGTATTCTTTTTAAGGGTGAGTTCCTGGGCAACCTGGTTGTTGATCGGTGTAGACTATCTGGCAGTTTATGTTCATACTGTACCGACCGGAGGTTTACTCAATTCGTGCTCGAGAAAGACGAGGAAGGTACATGAACGTGCCTGCCAGGAATAGGCGTTCTGAAGCCCTGCTGTAGCCAAGGTTTGGGCAGCCCCCTATTTCTGAGCTTTGAATCGAGATGTCAACATCTCCGTCTATCCGCGTGTCTGCTCCGACGTTCGAGCATCATCATAGCGGCTTCGGGATTCATTTCCCGCGTCCCAGAATATCTTGGAAATTTATTTGTGACGGAGAGAATGTCTTCGATTGGACCCAAGTGGCCTACGATATCGAAGTCCGCGACTGCAACCATACTCAATCGTATCATGCCACAAGCAGTATTTCATCTCTCGTCCCTTGGCCCGATGGTTGTAAGAAATTGGTCTCAAGGGACAAAAGACAAGTCCGCGTCAGATGCTATGGAAGCTTCAAGGACCTCCATGGCAACGACTGTGAGGACATTACCGAGTGGTCGGTCTCCAGTCCTATTGAGGCTGCGCTGCTTGAGCAGAGTGACTGGATTTCTCGTATGATAACAATTGCAGACCGACTACCCCTCAACGACAATGGTTCAGTGAGGCCATTGCGTTTTCGCAAGTTCTTTTCGTTGCCTTATGGAGAAACAATTATCAAAGCTAGACTTTACGCCACAAGTCACGGAAGTTATCAGGCAACGCTGAATGAGGAGGTGGTGGGCGACCAGTGCATGGCACCAGGCTGGCAAAGCTATCATAAGAGGCTCCATTATCAGATCTATGATGTGGCAAGTCTCTTGCATGCAGGTTCAGAAAACGTCATTGAGTTTGATGTCGGGGCCGGCTGGTTTGCTTCTGCCTTGACCTCCACAAACCATCGGTTCTTTTATGGCGATGCGCTTGGTGTCCTTGCTCAACTTGAAGTGGACCTACGGACAGAGGGCACCCCTGAATCAATACGGACCCAAACAATTCATACGGACGAATCATGGTCTTGCACGTCAAGTCCAATCTCGAGCAGCGAAATCTATAATGGCGAGACGTTCGATAAAATACAGGATTCCGAGCTCAGAGAGAATGCTCACCCTGGAAGCATATGGCATAAGACGAAAATCTCGAATATTGAAGTTGGTAGACTTATTTCACCAAATGTACCTCCGGTTCGGGTGACAGCAACACTTTCACCACGATCTATATCAAAATCCGCGTCTGGAAGGACCATTGTTGATTTCGGGATGAATATTGTTGGGCGCATACGCATCCGGGAGGTGCAAAAGCCTCGAAACCACCGAATAACATTCCGACATGCAGAGGTTTTGCAGGGAGACGAACTCTACAGACGCCCATTAAGAAATGCAGAGGCGACTGATGTCCTTATATGTGACGGCCACCGCATTGTCGACTGGACCCCAAAATTCACTTTCCATGGCTTTAGGTATGTCGATGTTGAAGGATGGCCGGCCGATGAGATCGAAAGTCATTCAATCGTTGCCGAAATAATGCACACTGACTTACAACGAATTGGTGACTTTACTTGTTCCAACGAAGAAGTGAATACTCTTCACCAAAATGCAGTCCGAAGTCTGCGTGGGAATCTCATTAGCGTACCAACGGACTGTCCCCAGCGAGACGACCGCGAAGGGTGGACCGGGGACATTAACATATTCATGTCTTCGGCGAATTTTCTCTACAACACTGCTGGTATGCTAGGAAACTGGCTGGATGATTTATACGCGGATCAAATGGAAGAAAGTGAGCATTGGCACAAAGGAGTTGTCCCTTTGGTAGTACCAAACTGCTTCTTGAAGAAGGACGAGGGTGATCAGGCAACAGGTGCACAGGGGTGGGAGGCAGTACGCAATGGAGTCTGGGCGGACGCTGCGATTATGGTGCCGTGGGAGCTATTTAGATCAACAGGAGACATGGACATCCTCAGGCGCCAGTATGACAGCATGGTGCAATATCTAGAAAAGGGTGTATCTCGCGGCCAAGATGGACTTTGGAACGACGAGCAATGGCAATTTGGAGACTGGCTCGACCCGACTGCCCCTATCAACAGCTCAAGTCAAACAAGGACAGATGGCACGTTCGTTGCAGATTGTTTCCTGGTCCGATCCACAGAATTGATGGCATCTATTGCGAATGTGCTCCAAAACGATAACGACGCCACAAATTACACCAAAAATTACCTTGATCTCCTGTCAGCCTTCCAATGCAAGTACGTTACACCATCAGGTCTCCTTGCTCCTGATACTCCCACCGCGTTCGCTCTTGCCATTTGTTTCCGACTTCTCCCCCCGGAAAGTGTCACCGCGACCTCAAACCGCCTGCGTCGAGCTTTGCGGCTTCTCGATTTTCGCATCCCCACAGGATTTGCAGGTACGGCTCATCTACTGCATTCACTAACTAAGACAGGGCAACCTTCACTCGCTTACACGATGCTTCTGTCAGATGCAATCCCTTCTTTGCTCTATCCGGTGCGGATGGGTGCAACGACAATCTGGGAAAGATGGGATGCACTCAAACCGGACGGAACTGTCAATGAAGGAAGCATGACGAGCTTCAATCACTATGCTTTGGGAGCTGTGGTGAGCTGGCTGTATGAATGCATGGGGGGCATCAAAATCATCGCCCCCAGCCGAAAAGCCGGGCTTCAAGGTGAGCCTGAAGTTCACAGCTTCCCGAACGAAGACTTGGATCAGCGTGTGGGCATACTCATCCAGCCCGAAATTCACCATGCAATTCGGTTTGCCGATACAACCTACGACTCGCGTTGTGGTTTGGTAAAGTGTAAGTGGCGATTTGCGAACTCTATCAGGACCAATGAAATTCCTGAACTCAACGATGAGGTTGACGTGAACGTCCTCATCCCTCCAAACGCATTGGCATTCGTCGTTTTGCCTCGTATCTCGAGCTGGAGGAGTGGCTCCAGAAGGTGGTGCACGACTGAGGAAGCACCCAAGGACATCGAGCACCGCAATCGGCTCGTATATTGCGACCAAGAGGCACCCTTTCACGTGCTTAAAGTTGGATCCGGCTCTCACTCGTTTCGTTTTCACTATAGCCGAGCAACGGACTCGGAGTCTTCGTTTCCTGTTAAACCCTTGCTGCCGCCGTGGGGCAGAGCCGATTTCTAAGAGCTTTTTACTGATATCCTCCCGCCTTGAGTACGACGAACATTCGCATTCAATAACGGACATGTACGAAACGTGTGGGGTAGGGGAACTCCTCCGAACAGAGCCGGGGAACAGCCGGCTCGGAAAACGTTGCGGCGACTCCCCTGCTGTAAAATCTGCAAGGCTGGATTGCCCTACTTCGATCTGCCGATATATGCGAAGTGAGAAATGGATCTCAGCTTGGCCCATTGAAACGAGACGAAAAAGCCTGAGGAGTTCGATTTTATTATTTCCGCGTCCTTTCCCGAAAAGATGGCGTGCATAATATTTCCTTCCTTGCTTGGTATCGCCTGTGGCATGGGTCTGTTATCATGTGCCATGTTTGTTTCACTTTGCGACTGATCCCAGGTCACTCTTATTGGACTCGAGGGTCCTAGATTGTCATCTTTGCGACATATATCTCATATCTTGGCATGGAAGAGGTTGAATCGACCCAAGTGTCTGTCGGACACAGAGCGACAGCAGCAATTCTGAGGGACCCATACGGCGCCCCATACACTATTGAAGACCAAACGATACCGACACCCAGCGCCCAAGAAGCTTTAGTCAAGCTTGAATACAGCGGCGTATGCCATGGTGACGTCTATGCTAGGGATGGTGGAGGCCCTGCTCCCCAGGAGCCCAAACGACCACTAATCGGCGGCCATGAGGGTGTTGGCCGAATAGTATCCATGGGAACCCCGGGGTCTCATGGCTTCAACGTTGGTGATACTGTAGGCATTGCATGGAGGAGTTGGGTGTGCGAGACCTGCCAGGCCTGTAAAGCAGGGGCAGAGAATCATTGTTTTAACCAAGAGATCACAGGATCGCATAGAGATGGCACTTTTCAGAGTACGTACTTTCGCACTGTTCCCTCTTTCTTTTTCCAGTCACGCTGCTCAGGACGTAACATACTGAAGCCAGGTTATTGTCACAGGATATATCACATTTCCAACCTCACAACTAGTAC
This sequence comes from Cladophialophora exuberans, assembly GCA_030068005.1. Lineage (NCBI taxonomy): Eukaryota > Fungi > Ascomycota > Eurotiomycetes > Chaetothyriales > Herpotrichiellaceae > Cladophialophora > Cladophialophora exuberans. The sequence goes on from JANSVK010000152.1 coordinate 83,451, forward strand.
CTATCCCCTCGGGCGTCTCATTACCAGACGTCTGTCCCATTCTCTGCGCGGGCGTAACAGCATACGCGGCAATCCACCGCATGAATCCCCAACCCGGGAAATGGTGCGTGATAGTCGGAGCCGCCGGCGGCTTGGGACACCTGGCCATCAAATACGCCAAGGCCCTGGAGCTGCAGGTGGTGGCCATTGACGGCGGGAATCACGAGAAGGAAACGTTTTGCCGGAGGATGGGCGCAGACGTGTTTGTCGACTTTGCGGATCCAGACCTGGTGCAGACGATTGTGGACAAGACAGGTGGAGGTGGCGATTATATTCTGGTTCTGAGTCCGAATCAGTCATGTTATGAGTGAGTTTTCGGGTTTTCAGATGTTAAGTACAAGAAGAAGAGGATGATGATGATGATGATGATGATGATGATGATGATGAGGGTGGTGATGGCTAACGAAATGTCTTGTTCCAGTGCCGCTGGCGAATACGCAAACTTCGGCGCTCAGATAATGGCTATCGGAATCGGTAACTTGAGGTAAGTCTACCACTACTCTCCTCCTCTCCTCGCCCATTTTTCCTAGCCCACTGACCTTACTATCGAAACAGCATGCCCCTCCGTCCCCTCCTGAGGAAAAACATCATCGTGCGCTCCAACCAAACGGGTTCCAAAGCCGAGATGAAAACCGCGCTCGACATCTTCGCCTCGGGCAGAGTAGTGCCGGAGCTGGAGATGGTGCACATCAACGAGATCAACGAAGCTTTGGACCGTATTAAAAACGGCGAGGTCATGGGGAAATTGGTGGCTGATTTGAGGGGCGAAGGCGATGATGCGAGGAATCACGTACCGGGAGATGGGGACGAGGCAGAGGCACGTGCGGCGAGGTTGTGAGCATCATTGAGCATCGAAGCGGTGACATGACTTCCACAGATGTGAAGAATTTTATGGGGTCTTGTCTTGACGGGTTTTGAGCGAAAGCCCCGAAGACTTTGGCAAGACTTCATGATGACTACCACCCCAGGCATATATACATGACGAGCATATATCCGAGCACATCCCACGCTCCTGCATTTAAAACCCACACTTATATCCATACCTCTGCAAGCATCCCCGAATTCTTTGCCTTTTACCTCTTCCCTCCCCTTACTCGCCGAATCACAAACTCGGCACATGCCCATTATGCCAGCCCCCGACCGCAAGGGTCGCAGCGTCCGCCTTCTCATCGCCATACTTGACAAACACGGTCTTGAGCTCGGTGTACGTGTTGAGGCCGTGCAAGGAGAGCTCTTTCGTGCCGAAGCCCGAGCCGCGCCAGCCGCCGATGGGCATGTCGACGGCGCGCACGGGAACCGAGACGTTGACGCCCACGGAGCCGCTGGAGAGGTGCTTTGCGAGCCGGATCGCTTTCGAGAGGTGCGGGGTGTAGATTGATGCTGTGGGCGGGGAGGGGTGAAGGTTAGATTGATTTGAGATTGACTGAGTGGACGGAGATAATG